>CM067360.1:129947939-129990439 GCA_034401795.1 Chaetoderma sp. LZ-2023a
TTACATACAGTCCATAGACATGAAATTGTCTATTGATCTCGGGCATTAAAAATGTACGACCTCGGCTGGAGATGGCATGCTTGAATCTTAAATGAAAGAGATGTTGATTTACAAATAAGGTATACGAGATATCCGTGGGCGCTTGTTTTAATATTATTAAGCAAAAATTATTCCGAAGTGCATAGGAAAGTAACTGTATATGGGATCCTATCATTTGATAGTGTGCACACCAAATTGCTATGGTAAATACGAACTATTACTCGAGATTATTGGGGCTATTAATGCATGGGTATGGTGTATTTCAAATAAATTACCTTCAATATATCTAATAGATTCCCCCCTTCATTCTCCGACTCCGGATTTCATAGCTGACATAAATAATTATGCAGTTTATATATTTCTGAATGGATCTCTATCTATTCCCCGCCAAATGGACATTTCACATTTAGCTATGCCCCACCCATCCCTAGTTAAGTTCCACCCACCCTTCGCCGGTCTTGGTTTCGATCGATCCCCGACCTCGCCGACTATCAATTTCCAGAAGACTACACAGGAAGGCTGTTGAATATTTTGAAACTAATTTGAATGGGTGCTGTTCTGTTTTATGGCATCAACAGCTCCCAGTCAAATTAATTTCAAAATATTTAACACAAAGTTTACTAAATAGTAAAGACATACAATTCGTGCAACAATGCTTAGCCCGTCTTTACTCATGCGCTCGTTACATACTTATCTACGCCATTCGTGGCGTCATTGTTTATGGCGTCATCCTACACGTCACATAGTTGATGATGACGTCATATGATGGATGGATATCCTGGAAAGATCCATTCTAGGTGAGCTCCGCCTACGTTTTACGTTTGCTGGAATCGATTAAAAATGTCAAGGTGACTAACTACACAGGTGAGCTGCTGGATATTTTTAAAACTAATTTAAAGGGTGTGGGGTCGGGGTGGGGGTGGGGGTGGGGTGCGTTAGTATTAATCGCCGATCATCTACACAACCGTTAATTACACTAGATCTTTCGCAGGGAAATAAAGCGGCTATCTGGTTTTCATATGATCTGTGTTGCCGCTGTTGTTCTCATATCCGTTTGTACCTCTCCTCCTATCACTTGCGGAATCATGTACATCTTCACCACCACCACCACCGCTACGACCACCACCACCACCACCACCACCACCACTCCAGCACCACCACCACCACCACCACCACCGCCGCCGCCGCCGCCGCCGCCGCCGCCGCCGCCGCCGCGGCTGCCACCACCACCACCACCACCACCACCACCACCACCACCACCACCACCACCACCACGATCACCAGCACTCCCGCCGCCTCCGCCGCTACCGCCGCCGCCACCACCACACAACAACACCATCAACACTACCATGACTACGACCACAACGAGCACCACCACCATCAACACCACCACCACCACCACCACCACCACCACCACCACCACCACTAGGTAGCTCTGCTGGCATTCTCGAATACACCTGAAGGCCTTTTCCCGTTAGTAAGAGGCTTAATCTTAATGACCACACTTCATCTGATCCCGCTTGCCTTGTAGCAAATCTCAAGAAATGCATCCATGACATCCTGTTGTTAATTAAACATTGCCAATTTAGCTCTAAGTCATTTCACTACTGTTCTTGGATTTTTTATGCAGCTAGCACTCGAGCACATTCAAGTGACAGGTGACAGCTTGGATGTAAAGAGGCACCAAGAACAGTTGCCAATTAGAAGGTGCATGTCAAATTCGATACCCATTACCTTCAACATCATTAACAAGACGTCAGCAACAGCACACCACCTAGAACCAACTGACTGATGTTGGAGGCTGGATGGTGGACGGTTAAGACCAGCTCCATCTTTTCGAGACCCAGCCCCACCCTCACACAAACCCTACTTCATTTTATTGCGAGGCGCTACAAATTGAGATGTGAACGTAATTGCGAATGTTGCTTGAGTTGATTTCCATGCACACCAATGTGTGTGTACTGCGATGATGGACATGGCTGCATTAATAAAGATAATGAAGATGATAACGGAGATGATGTGAATGGTATGTTGAAGGATGGAGATGATGTGGACAATATATTATGGGTTTGTGTGGACGATATCCGTCCTAGACAATGAAGGTGAGCCAGACCGCCACCTGCACAAAAAGACGCATCTACATAAGTTTGAATGTATACTTTTGCTATTGCTTACGTCATTCATAATACGTGCTGTGCAATTAGCTAAATATGTGTGAACACGTAGACGGAGAAGCCTTAAAGACGACAGCTATATCACGCGGAAATCCTGCAAACAGATTTCTTAATGTTTTTATTTTATCAAAAGATAGATATGCTATTTAAGAGCATAAAACAGAACTCGTTACAAAATATAACTCTTGGAAACCTACAACTGTGTTTTAAAAAATGTTTTTTAGATATGAATGTAGGCCTATATGGGATTTAAGGAGAACGCAAAGACGAACATTTCACAAAAGAAGCTGACTCATTAAGTCCATTGCTTCGTCTTTTAGTAGGACTATAAGAAAAAGTAGGCGCAATCATTGATTGCCGCGATATTTCCGTGATCATGAAAAAAGCCGCAGTTGAATTTCTCGAGACTTTTAGTATCTTAGTAATGTAAGACTCTTGCATATGCCCTGGACGTTTCATCTTGTTATTCTAAATGTGTTCACTCAAATATAGTGAACAGCGCAACAGCGCCCAGTCAATTAGGTTTCAGAATATTCAACAGAATATGTATTAAAAAGTAAAGACATATAATTCGTAAAACGTTTCAGACTATTAAGAGTTTAATACAGACTAAATTGAGCCATTCATGACGTAATGATTATGATGTCATCCCACACGTCACGTAGTTCATTATGACGTCATGAATGGATGGCTAAACTGGAAAGATAAATTGCTCTGTTCTACGGATACGTTAATGAAGATCGAATTCCTCCATTCCGTGGGCAATCCATTTATGGAAGTGATGAGATGCTTTCTGAAAGCATCCACAGGTAGAGACACTTGGTCACCCACATACGTTAGTAATATATATTATTAGAAAGATAGTTGTATGTAGATTAGCATAATTGTTATCGAATGGATGGGGTATGTTGCTACTTTCCACGAGAATTGCCGCTGTTCAGAAAGCGTGTTACGCTAAGACAGTATAGTTAATGGTATATCGTTCTTAAATCTTAACTGAAAGCTTCATGTACTCCCCACACGACATCTACTATTACACACACACAGGTTGAGTTTCGGTATTTCGTAATTATTGACTGGAGGATGAAACCTGAGTTCACAACCAGATTCAACAGCAGAACATCAGCTTGGTGCTATTAGATCACGTTATATATGTACTACGCCATCGTGTAAGAGTCAATATCAGCGGGGTAGCCAGAGCATTGCAAATGGATACTTAATAAGCATATATTTAGGTTTTCTTGACACAATTTAGCCATTAAAGGGTTACGTTGGCTGGCTCCGATGATGTAACTCACCAGTGCTTAATAAGAGTGGCGGTGTTGTCTAGACATATGAGTTCCCTTGATACGCGTTTCAGTGTGGGATTTGAATTTGTGTTCTACGATTTCGCTCTCATGTCTGCGCTCACATATTCCACCATTGTTCTAGCTCCCAATTCCACCATGATGCCACAGTTTCAACCAATAGCAAATAGCTTTTTTCACAAATTCTCACAATTGTCTACAATTCATCACACTCTACCAACCCCTGCCCACACTTATTCAATCGGATGCCACTCTGGTGGTCATAAATCTATTTCACGGATACAATCACGAACTTCCTCCGTCGCCTCAGATGTAAATTGCATTCATTTATGCCTCACTATGTTTGGAATGTGACCACTTAGATAATTCCAAATACAGTACCTGATATTATCTGAGTTTCAATCCTTGTTGTCCTGACAGCCTCTAGCTATATCGTCGCATTCATTCCAACAATACACTTTCCCCGGTCCGCTGTCATGCGATAATACGACGTCTCATCAATTCACATTTCCTTCAATTGCACATTTGCCATTTTTTAATTAGAAGTTGGTATATTCTGATGGCTGTTGGTGTGATGCCATGCCGTTACTCATTCACTGATGCTATCTGGTTATCTAATATATTAACATATTTTTAGGTTGAATACACAGGGGCAAACTAGGCTATAATGACCATTGTTTGGTTAACCCAAAGGTGATGACCGGCAAGATCAAGTTCCCCTTTTATTCAGTCATGCCTTGCACAGGCATATGAGGCAAGGTATCATCTCGCACCCATAACCTCATATGGAATGGAGGCGATTGTTTAATACACATGTTTCGCTAGAATAATGGCCTTTGAGGCATTTATGGTCAGGTGCTGGTGATTCATGTAAGATGTCTCAAGGAGCAGTCGTTACTTGCCCGCAAAACCGTGAAGTTTAGTTGCTAACTAGAGCTATGCGATCTGTCGCTCAAGAACTCCGAGAAAGGACTCACAGGCAGCTTGAACCGTTGAAAGAATACAATTATAACTAATCACATAGTGCAACTAGACGAGTATGTTTCAGAAAATAAGTCCTTGTTGAGGGCTTGAGAACCTTACAAGAGAAGGAACTAAATCTGGGCGAATCTGTGGATATGTACAACAACAAACAAACAAGGAAATAGAAATGTATATAAAACAATGCCATTTAGGTGAGCAACAGATCGGATCCTTCAGTTTCAAGATAACTATATGGTCAGGGTACGTGTTTCTAATAAGTTGTATTTTGCATTCTCGCTCATGCTGTGATTTGGTGACATCATAGAAACACGTCTATGTCTATGCACACCTCACGTTTACACTCAATTTGAGGATTTTATTATAATACAAGGGACGAAAGTAATTATTCCACACATTTTGTTATTTGTCGCCAGAGCAACATATGTTTTGGTCTATTACGTTTTGCGATCGGTAAAAATATTCCTAAACAAGTGAAGAAATTCTCGCAACCGACGTCATATGTCAGTTGCTGTGAGACACGGGCATATTTGTTTCCTCAGCACAGCGACAATCTCTTTCTACGGATGCACTTAAAGCTAATCTGCCATGATAAAAGAAACAGTGTTTAACGGCTGCTATTCACATCGTGCTGTAAATAAATCCCGTTTCCCGTAACTTGCCTGTGAATCCGGGTAGTGATTAATTAAACAAGACCAGCACAAGACTTCTTAACGGTTATCACTTATGTATAGCACCATTTAGAAAATCAAAATCCCGAAGTCTTGATTTGTAAACCAGTACATCTGGTGGTACGTTAAATAAAAATAAGGATGCTTTGCATACAATAAAACATTAACTTATTGGACTAATTCAAGGTAAACCAAAAACGTATCCTGAAGGAACACAGTTCCTGAGCTGAAAATGTAGGTAAGAATGGGACAACTACAATAGTGTAGTGTTAGAAATGCAGGAATACAGCTATAGCTGATGTTTGGCTACTAGAGCCGTGATAGCTTTGCTGTAGCTGAGCTAAGCAGAACAGTTAACGTGTATGGACTAAACCAGGTAAACCCAAAACGTACCATGAAATAACACAGTGACTGGGCTCAATATATAGGTAAGAATTGGACAACTGCAATGGAGTATTGATACGAATGCAAGAATACATCTATATGTGAACTCTGGTTACCAGAAGCCTGGTAGGTTAGCCGGAGCAGAGCTAAACAGAAAAAGGTTAACCAAACCTGCCAATGACGTGGACAACGCAGACGGCACAGCCAACGCAGATGCGGACGCTGAGGATGCTGTCGCTGGCACTGTGGCGATGACATACTCTTTTCTTTCAGCTGAGCGAAAATGGGTAGAAGAATTACTTATTTCTGCTGCATTTTGGTAAAAGAAATCTTAGTGTATCAATAGTCGTATTGCTATAACATTGGCATTTGCGTGCTTGCACATTCGTTGTTTTGGTGAACAAAACAACGAACGCTTGAGAACAAAAAAGGACCAATTGCTAGAAATAGTGTCCTGTTAAAAATATGTACTCTGGGCTTTCAAATGAAGAGATCCGGTCTCTCACTCATGTATGTGAGACGTCATGGCGCAATTTAATTCTATTACAGCACTAGTTATCTGACGTCACAAATAAAATGACGTATTTATCTATGTCATGCTCATCGAAAGGTCTGCCAAGTATACCAATTGTATGCGCTTGACTGATTTGTAATTTGATAAACATTTTGTTAATTAATTTGAAACTAATTTGAAGCTGTTGATAGGTAGCAACAGCTCGAAGTCAAAATAGTTTCAAAATATTCACCAACTTTCCTGTATTTTCTTGAAATTGCGATTCTGGTAAATCAATGTTCAAATTATATAATTTGATTCCGATACACGTATAAAGTGGGCGGCACTTAGATAGAGATGGGCGGGGCATAGCTAGAAATGGATCGATCTCTGTAGTGGTGGCCGTTCTTTAGGTTCCTTGAGTGAATCACCATCTTCTGGTCATAGTAAATCAGATTTATTAAGCAATCGCCCTTTGATAACGTATACAATGCCAATTATAGACAGGTTTGCTCCTGTGTATTCAACGGAAAGCAACGTTAACTTTTAAAATGGCCAGTTGTCAGGGGTGAAGGAATACGGCTATGGTCATTTCCCAAATCTAAAGCAGTCAGAAGCCACAAACGTCCTGCTTAACAACTGACAAACGTACAATGGACAGAAATGCGACATAACGAATCAGCATATTATGACATGACAGCGGAGCTGGAAAAGATTATTTTTGGAGTGAATGTGACACGGTATCCAGAGGCTGTCACAGCAACAATGATCGAAACGGGATGCAATTTACATCTGAGGCGACAGCCGATGAGCGGGCTAGTATCGAGAAGATAGATCGATGAACCCGAGAGTGGCATCCTATTGAATACATGTCGGGACGGGCAGGGGTATGATGAATTGGAAACTATTTTGAGGATTTGTGAAAACAAGGAAGCTTGATTTATGAAAATCTGAAACCTTAATTCCCAAAATCAAGGTAAGTATAACCAGATAAAGCAACGCACCTTACTGGGCTGGTGTGGGACCAATACTGTGCCGATACTTTCAATATCGGCCCTGAATTGGACCAGCATCGGCCCAGTAAGCTGCGTTATCAGGGTAGTGGTAAGCTGATGGATATTTTGATGTCGGATTAAAGCAAGAGCTAACGTCGCTGCAGCCCTAGACCCCGAAACAATAAGTGGGCCCAAAACCCACCCCCCACCAATTATCGGCATTTAACCATTGGAAGCTTTTAATGTAAATGTAAACTGTTGACTATTTTGAAAAATTAGGTGGCATCAGCTTTTAGCTAAATTTGTTTCAAAATGTTCAACAGCATCGTCGTCGTCGTAGATCATCTAGATAAATATATATGTTACTGCCTTTCCTTGCGCCACTTGGTCAGAACACGAAATGGAGGGATCCGATCTGGCAGTAAAGTGTCTGACGCCATAATCAAACACGTCACAATCAAATTGACGTATAGCTTAGTCACGAAAATCGGAAAGTCCGTCACGATGTATACATATTGTATTGGCTTTGAGATCAATTTACAATTTAATAAGCATTTTGTTGAAGAATTTCTAACTAGTGGAGTTGGGGGTCTGTTGCCGCCTAACAGATGCCATTAGGCGGCAAACCCACCCCATACACATTTATTTCAAAATATCCAACAGCTTATCTGTATGGAAGTTTCGATTCCCTGAATTCGAGTTTTAAAATTTCAAACCGATTCAAATACGCGTAACGCGTGGACAGAGCGTAGCTAGAAATGGGCGGGGCATAGCTTAAAATCATTCGCTCTATTCAGCGGGAGATAAACTACATGGTTAGCTATTTCAGTGTTCACATCCTGAATCTCATTTTTTTTGGGGGGTGGGGGGGAAACTGATGCGGGAAACAATTTGAGTATTTTGACGCTAAATTATTAGTCACACGTATCCAAAGTGTGGATCTGAGGAAGCTAAGGATTTCGGCTGATGACAAGACACGGTGGGCAAAGGCGAAGAAGGACTGATTGCAGCTATAGGATGTTTCTACTACTACAGCCGCAGAATACAGTAATCATACATACACGTATCGAAAATTAGCTTCAATAATCGCGACTAATATTTCGTATTTCTATCGTATTTTTGTCTGTACGTACCAAATGATTTTACTTTATATAGGGACCTTATCCAATGTGCTGCACAACGTCATATTTGTGATAGAATCAGTGTTATTCCGTCATCGAACATACCATACATAAGGAATTTGCATGTGCCGGGTACGTGACCTAATGGATCATAGTTTATTGTGTGCTGTAAAAAATATAGATCATGCCATTTATACCAGCATTATCGGGAGCAGTAATCGAGATATATATGACTGCGTGATGCAATGCGTCTAGACGAGCGTCCAAGGATAGCTAATATATCTAATTTATATATCAACATTTCTCGCGTTTACAATTCAAGAGTCCCATCCCAAGCCGAGGTCATACATTATTAATGTCTGGGATCAGTAGACTAGTATATGTCCACGAACTTTATGTACGCATGGCAAATGCAATATAAATTAACAATAACAAGGTATGTGTGTAATGTTGAGTAGGGCAAGATCCTATGATTCCCTTTGTTGAACATACCTCCATAAACCATGATCTTACAGTCAATTTTATCTTGCATTGATGACACCAAGGTTTTCACATTACATGTAGCTTCGATATCATTCTCACCTACCACACTTTCTTTCACTTTTTTTCTTTCTTTTTCTCTACGCTATCCCCTCTCTCTCAACTTGCCCCCTCTGTCTGTCTGTCTGTCTGTCTGTCTGTCTGTCTGTCTGTCTGTCTGTCTGTCTGTCTGTCTGTCTGTCTGTCTGTCTGTCTGTCTGTCTGTCTGTCTGTCTGTCTGTCTGTCTGTCTGTCTGTCTGTCTGTCTGTCTGTCTGTCTGTCTGTCTCTCTCTCTCTCTCTCTCTCTCTCTCTCTCTCGCTCTTGACCGTGCACTTGCTCTCACTCTCTCTCACTCTCCCTCTCTCATAATTGACCAGTATACATGTATATATGTATGTATGAATTTATATAGCGTCATGGCCGGAATCCAACTCAAATGCGCTTCACACGATTACTTAGTTACAAAATTGCCATTTTATACAATGCGTCTTCAGAACTGTTCACTTCTGCTACAATTTCGGACTTCCAACTTTAGAGAACCTTTCCAGAATCTAGTATCAGTGACTCTAACTCTGGGTCAAGCGTTGCATAACTGCATTGTCCGTGTACACACGAGAACAATTTTGTATTTATATTCGATAGCAAAGTTAGGACCAAAGTTGAAGCATTCAATAGGACCTATTGATTGCCCTATATTGACATCATCGATGATCTCATTTCTTAGATATATGAAAAAGCTCTTTGACGCTTTATAACATACAGCCCGGTGTGAGTATTGCGATTGGTGCTCGCTGTCTACGTGTGTGTGCGCGCGCGCGTACGTGCGTGCGTGCGTACGTGCGAATGTGCATGCGTTCGTACTCACGTGCGTACGTGCACCATGTGTGCATGCGTGCATCTGTCTGATTTTCTGAAACATATCTCGGGAATCCTATGAGGTAGAATAACTAAATTTGGCATATACATTGATACTATGAGTGGCTAGAAAAATCTTTAGCTTGGGGTTAGTGGGTCAAGAATCGAGATCACGGAGTCACTTATTACACATTTCTAGCCATAAATCTGAAACACAAGTGGGTAGAATCACACATTTTAACAGGTACATTGCTATTATGACTGAATAGAAAAAGCCTTCCGTCTGTATCAAAAGGTAAACAATTGAAGTCACGGGGTCACTTTAATAGCGATAAATCGGGAACGCAAATCACCAAACTTTACCCACTCCTTCATATTATAGGTGGCTAGAAGTTCTGGGTTTAAGGACACAGCATCAATTATCTAGGTCACGGTGTCACATAGTGCATACTGGAATACACATTTTCGGCCATAGCTCTGGAATTCAAGAAAATAATATTATCAGATTTAGCACACACCTTCATGTTGCGATAGATAGTGATTGCTTTGAGCTTGAGGTTAAGGCATCACCTATCTAGGTCATACGCGTCGATAACTGCGATATCAAGACATAGTGCAAGTGTGGAAGTCAGCAACTCCCTCGAATGTGTAGCTCGCAGGGGTGCGCGCTGGTCCGTTGTATTGCTCCGCTCCATTGCACCGCATGTACAGGATACGCAGCCGAGCTGAGTAGCTATGGGTCTCGGGGGTACCGATTCCGTTTCGCCACTATCTGGAAGGTTCACGAGCCGGTGGAACGATCATTATTTATGCGGGCCTTGTGCTAGAGTCTAACCTACCATTTAGTTGTTAGATACGTATCCAAGCTTTGGCCGCAAGTGGCAGGGATTCCTACCAATCTATTGACACATACGTCTAACTGGCGAATATGCACAGTTTTCCGAAGGTCGCCGTGCATAGCATCTTCCTCAGAAAGACAGCGCGCGTACATGTTATGGAGCGACAACCCCCGAATCAAATGACGATCCGGTCACCATTGCACCATTACCACATATAACATCACTAGGACATAAGCAGTTTAGAAAGCGCAATATTATTTTTATGGTGGGGAGGAAGATGCAGATATCCAGCGCTAGTGACCTACCCACGAGGGCGTGCTGGATTCTAAGACCTAAGACCGCACCCAGTCACCGAGTTGGATTTAGATCTACGTCTCATCCGTGTGTTACGGGAATTAACATTTCACCTGTCATTATGGTTATGTTCCAGAATGCCCAGAGATGCACAGGCCGGTGTTACATAATATAATTTGTTTTCGCAGTGCTTCCTACATTGGCGGGCGTATCTAAACTAAGTGGTATCTGAGGATACAGGGGGAGTGTATGCGAAATCGGTAATTTTGTTATCACCGCTTGAAAACACCAATAGTTCCCCAGAATCGGATCCGGACAACGTGTCGTTTCGGAGTCCAAACAATTATTCGTCACGAATTCGTGAGAAGAAAAGTAATAAGAAAAATAAGATTTAATAATAAGGTAAAAACTGGTTTATCAGCCAGCCCCAGCAATAGCTGGGACGGCATGATGGGAGTAAAGGCATACTCGCTACGGTGTGTTGTGTACTTACGTCGCACACGACGTGTTTACAACACAGATATCCGCAGTGATTATTTTAGTGAGACACAGCTATGCAAGAATTTTGCGTAGCTGTGTAGGATGACCATAGTCAGCCAAGGGACGGTTTTCAATTTTTAAAACATATATAATAATAACAAAAATATTCAAAAAAAAAATAATAAAAGTTCTATCTTCCTATTCACCTATTCACACATTCTGCTGCATCCACCACAATAATGTCCACAAACGTCCACTTTTCTGAAATTCCCCCAACAAGTTTAGATCCCACGACTCGTGCTGGACGGCCGTGGTGGGTGGGCTTCTGCTGCTGATATTTCATTATCTATGTTACTAATGTCGGTGGCACTTAAGTTCGAAGAAGCTGTGGGTGAAATTACGGATGCACAGGTGGTGGTGGTGATGACGATGGGTGTAGTTCTGACTGGTGGAGGCTCCGAGATGGCTGACATCACTGTTGTCGTGGCAGTGGTGGTGGTGGTGTTGGCTGAAGGTTGGCTGAACGATGCAATGATGCTGGGTGTCGATGCTGCTGCAATGATTGTGGATAGCTTTCTTATGTTAACAGCCTTATTCGCGGACGTTCTGGGAATTGCTCGGATTTCTTTTTTAATGTGCAGTGGTTGTGATAACGACTTCCGTGAGGCTTATCTCCTCATCATTAACTAAACTGCACAGAGACATTGAACAATCGGAAATGTCCTGTAAAACTGGATTGTGGATTTTCACAGGAGTTGTTATCACTACCGATATTGGCTGCCCTATCCTGGATGTGGATGATGTTGTGGTGCTGCGTGCTGTTGGTGTTGTCACTGCGGGTGCTGCCGGTGTGGATGCTACAGTTGGTGTGAATACCGATCCTGCAAGTGCTGCTGGTGCTGTTCTTGTGGGTGCTTCTGGTGCGGTGGTGATGGGTGCTAGGTTGCAGGTACTGGCTGGCTGTGTTGCGGTGGCTGATGGTCTAGCTAATTGCAGAAAGTCAGTTTGTCGTCGTTTGGTGCATTTCGTCTTGGTAATTTTTCCTGTTGGAAGCACGGTAACTGGAAGTCTATTTTCGAAATGTGGAGCGAGGATATCTATGTCCTCATTTTGTTCACCAGGTTTTAATGTCACAACTAATACACGATGTTTAAATGATAATCCGTGTATTACACCATACTGAGTGGCTGAATACAGGTACTTGCTGTCTACACAGAATGCTCTCTGTAGTAAATGGTCACGATTGATGTGAAGTTTCAAGTCCGAGTTTCTGCTAAACACACGCTTGCATGGCTACCCATTGGGCGATAAAGCAGTACATGGATATTTCTTTCCAATGTGAGCAGGTGCCGATTCTTCCGAGCTGTCGGACAAGGCGAGATCTTCCACAAGCGATATATTATTCCCGCATGATGGTTATTTGTGGAACTGTACTTTCCTAACTCTTCATAAATTTAATTGGTCAATATAACATAAAATAATAAAACAATAAGAAGAAAACAACATAATTTGGTTTGCGATACGAAAGTAGCCTAATGCTCAATCTTCCACAGTGTCGAGTTTGACGGGAAGATGAAATTTCAGTGCACGCTTTCCTCCTCTTATACTTTTTGTAGCATCACAGGAGGCGGATGACCACACCCGACAGTTTTAGGGTGAGTCGGTTCTGCCAAATATGGAAATATTTAACTTTTATTCTCCTAGAGTCGGATCATATATTCCCTTCGTAGAAAGAAGGCATATATATATATATATATATATATATATATATATATATATATATATATATATATATATATATATATATATATATATATATATATAAGGTAGTATAGTCGCTTTCATCCCTACTCGGCTGGAAATTGGGTCTTCGATCAACGTGAAAATCTGGAACTATTTGTTCCTATGGAAGCTCACCTTTTAATTAGCGTGAAGTGGTTTTTCAAGTTGGATGCTTATAAACTCGCCTGTTCAGATTTGAGGCTGGAACACCCGATGGGGTGTGGGAGAGTGTGATGACGTCAGCGGCCTGGCCCCGACTCACCACCTCTCGCCTCCTCCATCACGCTGTGGTAGTCCAGCATAGGGCGGTTCTTTTGTTTATGGCCTTTGATCCAATTTACTGGAAAATAGAAGTGATTATCACGTGATTCTTGTTTTGAAAGCATATAGTTGATTGGAAATTTAGGCAATCTGTATATGATGGTGGAGTTTTGATGCTGCTGATTATACGTAGTTGATGCGAAAAATGGAAATATATGTTTGCGTTATTCTGTTCCTTAGAACTGCATCCCTTTACTTGGGCTTGATCTTATACATGCGCCGCCTCTCGTGTGTAGTAGATTTATTCCAGCCCATGTTGATTAGTGGCTGGAATATGTAGGTAAGAGAATATATAAAATTTTCCACGATGTTATACTGTCTAAGTTTTGATGCTGCTTCATCGGCCCGCACGCTAATGATTTGAATACGCCGTAGAACAGTCGTGTTCTTAATCAAAATTAGACGGTATAGCTGACTGTAACTTATTGTTTGGTTTAAACAGCTCCATGACTTGCAGAAACCAGGTCTATTAACCCCGCGAAGCTGGTCTGTATTTACCGGGTGGGTGGATGGCCAAGCACCCTCCTCGGTGAGTAGGGTTAGTCTTACTTCACCTAGACCAAACTTAATTGTCACAGTACAGCTCGGAAAATGCGTACCTCAGTTTACAATTTACAATACCGTCGTATGGAGATTGTGAATACAGTCATCCTGAGTATCTGTGTCTCTGCCATGTTGGTGAATTTGATTGATACGCATGGCTGCTTATCTGCGGATGATTCATGCGCTGTCGTGAAGGGTGCGTTTTTATTGCAGAAGGGCGGGGATTCAGCATGCTTGTGGTGTCAACTTTCTGTAATCGCCGAGTCCGGAGATGGGACAGAGTTACTTTAGAGCACGGATGACCAAGAAGGGGGCTGTCGTACTTGAATCAGACCATTATTGATTTTCCGTTCAGTAGTAAATCCCTACTTGATACCGACGACAAACTGTGGGCATCTTGCTCTGTTAATAATATTGACTGTTATTACGTATGATTGAAGTGTGATTGTTTAGCTGTTCATCTACGACGTTTCTGGGTGTGGGTGCTGGGGGAATACCCCGTAGCACGTACTGTAGATGGCTGCAGTGTTGTTCCCCCTTTCCATACGATCAGTTTTCCGCTTACCGAATAAGTAGGTGTTTGTGGAAAATGTTGACTCGTGTTGATGATGGTGGTGTTCTGTTGTAGGGAAGTCTGGGTTGCTGTGTGATGCTGGCGTAAGGCGAAGTGGGCATATCCAGGTTTCCAAACTGGGGAACGCCGAGTTTATTGCTGTTACAGAAAAGTCTGGTCGCAGAAAGTGATGAACTCCCCGCATCTATGTGGGAGGGAATGTAGCGGAAAAAGGTATCTCTAACTTTTTTCTGTTACAAAAGTTAGGTGCATGCTATCTATGTTGTTGATGATGTTTAATGTCTCCGTTATACCATTTATATAAACGAGTAAGTATGTAATATTCGCATAACCATGCAGTGTGCTCTGTATGCTCCTGGCTTTCTGTGTCTTCGTGTGATGTTCTGACTGCTCACGTGGGGGGGGGGGCTTGGTAGGGCGGTTGTGGTCAGGGATGCCCTTTGGATGGGGAGGGTCATCTCCTGTTACACGACGGTCGGTACTTTGTCATAGTTTTTAGGTACCGGGAATATTCGAGCCGAGAGTCTGCTGAACAGGCTGCTTCCCTGCCCACCACCAGCGGGTGAAGGATGCCACCTCCTCTGTAGCAGCCGACTCTGTCATATCTGAAGAGTGACAATCGACAGACGACTGGAGGAGTATGAAATGGACAGTACCTGTGATGTCCGAACTTGGTGCATAGACGTGAAACGCGATTTGGAGTGGGGGTGGTGGTGCCATTGGATGGGGTGCACCTTGGAATGTGAGTGGTTTCATGATTCGATGACGTGGATGGGTACACCAAGTTGTGTGGTTTTACTGTTCTTCAAAACAAGCCAAGGCCTCATCAAGCCTCTTCACTTCCATGTTATTTATTATATGTTCCACCCTACAGGAAGCATGGAGCTGGGTAGCCTCAGCTTCCGCTTGTGGTAACTCTATAATTGGGGTAATAGCATAGCTGGTAGGAGTGGGAAGAGGTCGGCAGAACAACTTTATCGTCCTTCCCCTTGGACAGCACAAACGAGAAAGTCTTCAGATACGACTTTCCAGATCTTGTATACCCGCTCTGAGGAGTGAGAGGCGAGTACATATCTCGTCATCGTCCTCAGCATTAGTCATATGTTTGCCAGACTCCTGGCTTGGTAAGAGAGGGTCAAACTGGCACCGCGGTGCTCTGGACTAACGTCGGGAACACTTGTTTCCATAGAGACATCTGTCTGGTCACCAGTGTCACGCGGAACGCCCAGTCCGAGATCTGGCACTGTGTCATCACTGACACAAGGTTTAAATCGATTGAAGTGGATAAAGGTCAGGCCATTCGAGGCGTGGATACGGTACGTCACGTTCAACTTGTTACCTACTACCACATATGGGTCTTTCCACTGGTAACTCAGTTTACTTGGCACATTTGCAGAACGTCACGAATCATGAACCCAAACCATTTCCCCCCACCTCATATGGGTCTCCATGCACTCGCAGGTCAATCCACGTTTTCTGACGCTGGTGTGCAGTGGATTAGGTAGCTCTTACTAGCTCATGGGTCTGTTCCATCTGCTGCCGCATGAGCTCTACGTAGAGAGATAGTGAATTTTTCTTTCCTGGAATCCTGAGCATGGCCAGATCAAGGGGAAAGTCTAATTTACGGCCTAACATTAACCGAGCAGGGGTATAACCCGTGCTGGAATGTATCGAAGTGCGGTATACCATGAGCACATATGGGAGACGTAGATTCCAATCACGAAAATCAAAGGCAGGTTTCTTTGGTCAGCATCTCTGCCAGGGTTTGGTTGCACCTCTCTACCATCTCATCTCTTTGCAGATGGTTGGGCGTTGTGTGCGTTTTGACTATATGAAACAATTCGCAGAGCTCAGAGATGAACCAGCTCTCAAAATCACTTCCTTGGTCGGAGTGCAGTTCATAGGGCATACCAAAGCAGCAGAACACATTGCTTGTCAGGACCTCCGCTACGTTGGATGCCTCTTGGTCCGGCAAAGCAAATGCTTCTACACTTTTCGTAAAATAATCTTGTATTACGAGGATGTACGTGTTGCCTTCATCCGTCGTATTCAAGGGTCTGATCATATCAATAGCCACTTGCTCCCATGGTGCACCAACACTTTTAACTTGCAAGGATGTGGAATCGTGGCCAACAGTGCGTCTTTGTCATGGGACACATTTGGCGACCCATGCCTTCACACTATTGCGTATCCCGATCCAGTGGAATCTCTGTTTAATTCATGTTGTTGTTCACTCGACGGCTAGGTGTCCAGCGCTATCGTGTAGTTGTTGAAGAATAGATTCACGATAAAGCTCTGGGATCACTATTTGGTTATTAATGTAGAGGATGTCATCTTGCATATGACACTCTCCAAATCTTTGATAGTAGTATTTTACCATCGCAGAAAGTGGTGTAACAGATTCCTTAGGAAGACTTACCCCCTCCTGGATCCACGCATATATGTTTCGTGTTTTCGCATCTGTTGCTTGTTCTTGAGCGACTGTCTCCATGTTCCACTCTGCGTACCGCAATTCTGGGAACACTGGAGAAGGCTGTGTAGTATGTGTCATGGTGGTGGCCACTTCTTGTTCATCCTTGAGCCCAATTCTGCTTAAGGCATCAGCATTTCCATGCAGTTTGTCGGGTCTATGAACAACGTTGAAGTTAAAGGCCTGCAGGGATTCCTGCCACCTCGCTAGCTGGCCCTCCAGATTTTTTAGGTTTCTGAGCCAGCGTAGGGAGTGGGGGGGGCAGCGTGATCTGTATGCAGGGTAAATGGGCGCGCATATTGAAAGTGTTCATACTAGTTAACGAAATGCACTGCAGCTAACAATTCTCTCTTCGTGGTTGCGTAACGTTTCTCTGTCTTATTTAGAGTATGCGAACCATAACACAGTATCTGCTCTGTTCCATCTTCTGGGACCTGAGATAGAACTGCACCAGTGGTACAAGCCGATGCATCAGTGTCTAAGATGAAATTGAGGTTAGGGTTTGGATGAGCAAGAATTGGGCGGTCGTCAAGAGTTCCTTCAGCGCCCTGAATGAACTTTCACACTCACTCGTCCACTCGAATGGTCGATCGTTTTCGGTGATCCGAAATAATGGTGCTGCAATCTCACGAGACTGCTGGATGAAACGACGATAGCACTGGCAGAGACTGAGGAAACTCTGGCTGTCCATGACGGTGGTGGGGGTTTGCCACCCCACTACTGATTTCGTTTTTGAAGGTTGTGTCGCCATCGCCGGACATGACGTAACCCAGGAACTCGACGCTCTGTCTAAAAAGATGACACTTTGTGTTCGATCTTTAGATTAGTGGTGTGGAATCGCATTAAGACTTTGTCCAGATTTGACAGAATCTGCTCAAATGAGGAGCCCAAGACGATTATATCGTCGATGTAACAGAGACAAATATGTCATTGCAGGGTAGTTAATACCTGCTCAATGAGGGGTATGCTGATGGCCCAATAATGCATGTTCGCAACATGTCGTTCATGTGTTGATGTGCTTCCACCTCCTTGTGAATGGGAAGACGTAGTACAGGTTATCGAACTCGCTGTATGAATTGCATTTCCTCTATCTGTGTTACGAGGTTTACTATACCAGCCACAGGGACATCGACTCCGGTAGCTGTTTGCAGAAATATGTATGTGGGCCTAAGGGATGGCTTCTTATGAAGTGGGATGCTCTCATACAAACGCTTGTTGAAGACGGTGATGGAAGCTCCAGTGTCAACGACGGTACTGGTGGAAACGCCACTAAACAGACAAGCACACTTATATATTACTTTGCAGTGTGCCTGTGGAAGAGTTTCCAATGATACCGCGTGTAGGATTGTTTTTGGTGCAGTATCACCTTGTATATAGGCGGTCTGTTTCCGGATAGCTTCCATGAGTGCAGTTGGTGGCTGAGTGAGGAATAGGCCAACCCATCGTCACTGCTGCTGCGATTGCTTAGGCGATGAAAAAGCTGGGAGTAGCAATGGTGGTGTTGTTGATGCTGTTTTGGTGTACTGTGAGTTGGTATATATAGCAGTGCGGACAGGACTGGTGCGGCCATGGATGAGAGCGACCTGTGTGAGCCACTTTTTGCAATGCATCATGTGATGTTTAGTTGGTGCACAGAAGAAACAATGCCAGTGCTGAGGTTTGCCATCCTTTTCACAATGTTTCTTGCAGAGCCATGATGCCGAATGTTGACTGCAGTCTGTGTCACTACTGCTGCTGATGGTTGTAGTGGGTGATGCTGTTAGGACTTGTAAATTGCATACCACCAAGGGGAACCAAGTGTTAAGTGCCTTGGCGGTGAGTTGTGGTGCTCGTATAAACGTTGTTTCAGTGGAGGTGCTACAACCTACCACTGCCGTTTTACATAGGAAAGAATGGTTGCTAGATACGGAGGTTACAGGGTCACAACCTCCGACAGGTGGAGATGTCAGTGCTATGGATGCAGTGGGCATCGTTGGTACCGGCACATATGAAGCCGTATGTGCGTGCGTGCGTGCGTGCGTGCGTGCGTGCGTGCGTGCGTGCGTGCGTATGCGTGCGTGCGTGCGTACTGTTGTGGAGGAATGATTTGTTGTGTTGGCCACCTGACATTGTTGTCTGGAGGCCGCAGTTGAGTCGGGTTGTGAGAGTAGGCACCAAAGTGACTCTGTAATCTGTGCCCATTCTAGTTTAACTGGGTCTCAGGCTGCAGTGTACGTCGGTCAGCAGTACCTGTTGTAGACAGAGGGCGATTTGGACATCGCTCCTTCCAGTGGCCTGACCACATCCAAAACAGGTGTTCGATGGCTGTGTAGGTGTCATCACATTTGTTGCTGGCCGTGTTGTCGACTGTGGTGCGACCATGGTGCTGAGTGTTGTGACTAAGTTGGTGAGTGCGGAGATCTATTTCGTTATCTCTTCTAGCCTATCATGTATGTTCTGTTGATTGTTATTGTTGTGCTGGGTCCCGCATCCTGGGCTTTTGCCGTAGCCCGTGATGGGATTGGCCACGCCCTCTTCCTTTAGACGTGTGCTTTTGACTGGTGTGGTGTTCTGACTGTGTTTGCGGGTCTGATGTTGATGTGGATGCTGATGCAGTTGGGTTGTCGGTGGTGGTTATGAGGTTGGCATCGTTTACTTCATTTATTGGGTGTAAATGACGCCAATTGTTTTTCTCCCGCTCCAAGAAGTTCTCAATCCGAACCGTGGTTGCCGTTAATGATTGTAGGCTCCTGTGTTCCATGAGGAATAACTTTTCCTTGAGGGTGGGTTCTCCACTTAACGCATCGATGAAGGTGTCCAGATGCAGATGTGTTACTCCCTCGTGATTCGTGCTGGGGTAGGTGCGCGTAACTAATCGCCGAATACAACTAGCCAACTCCGGTAGTGTCTCCCCGGCTTGTCAACGCAAGCTCGAGGGCCATGTCCCAGAATCTCTCCGACAACATGCTTTCCAACTCCGTGTACGTGTATAATCTGCACCCAGATCTTCCAGGACTTGAAGTGTTTTCCCGGACAGTTTTGTGGCCAGATAGTCTCCCATTTGACGATTTGTCCACCGATTTGTATGACTGATGATCTCGAATTGGCATTTGTAGTTAGCCCTATCATTCTCCCCTATAAGTTCAGGGGGTGGGGTGGGTTGGGGGTGAAATGATCTGGCTATGGCCAAATATGATGTTATGGCGCAACTTCAGGTGGTGGTGCTTGGGAGACTGACGTGAACGTGGATGCTGGTCTGTGTGTTGGTGGTGGTGTGTTGGCGGTATTTCCAGATAATGTTACTCACGACGCCGTGCCCATGAGGGCGATTCCCATCGATAGTGCTGTGTACGATATGTAGGGTCCTCTGAATACCGGCCTGATGCGGGTCCATAAACATGTATTGTTCTATAGACTGGTAGCGGCATGCTATTCAGACGACATGGACATTCTATTGGCTGTTGCGCCGGGTGTTCCTCATATGGAGGTGGTGCAGGAGAGTTACGGGGTGGTGTGTGCTGTGTGATGTTGTTCTTCTGGTGTATTGCTGGAAGGGAGGTACCGCACCTCCTGGCTCATATCGTGGTACTGGTGGATAATATAGTGACGACTTATGTACTGGAGGAGATGTAGGATATGGTGCATGAGGTTTCGGCCATTGCTCACCCTGTGATGACGCTGGCGAACATAATGGTTGTGAAGGAATAGTATGGCCCCATAGGGGTCAGTGTCGTGGTCGACCGCAATCTGGCATAGATGGTGGGTGTCTATCACGGATATCCGACAGTGTTATATATTGAGTTCCTGCCTGCGAGGCATCACGGAATGTCCCCTCGCTGATTGGTGAAAACTTGTGTATAGGCGGTGCTGGTTGTTCTGCACTGGGGGAAATTCCTCGCATAGTCGGTGCACACACGTGCCTGTCTTCCGTTATATGATTCAACTTCCAAATCTAGGGAGTGCTGACTGTCTGATGAAGGAGACTGAAACCTGCGTGTGTTGAGAGATGGCGCGGGTTTGCTTCTCGTTTGAGCCCCACATCGGGCACCACTTGTAGCTCGCGTGGGTGCGTACTGGTCCATCGTTTTGCTCCACTCCATTACACCGCATGTACAGGATGCGTGGGAGGGCTGGTTAGCTACGGTTCTCGGGGTTATGGATGCCATTTCACGACTCTTCGGAAGGTACATATATCGGCTTCTGGAGCCAGTGGAATGATCACGTTCCAGTGTGGCGGTGTGACCATTGACACCGAGATTGAACCTCACTGTCTCACCCCAACTGTTAGTGTCACTGGTATGATGGGCCATAAACTAGTTTAAAACTCTGGATATAATGATAATAATTATAAATAATAACAACTATACAAACAATGGTACTTGTTTGCCAGTGAATGAGCAAAAACATTACAGTACATAGAACCAAACTAGTGTTCTTTCTATGTGGGCTCGCTGAAGGTACCTCACAGATTTGTAAATCCGTAGAGGTATCCCCGCAAGGGAGCTTCGGAACGAGACTACTTGAATATTTTAATATAAACCAATTATACCCCTAACACACACAAAATAATATTGTTGCAAGAGTACTTTGCGCGGGCCTCCATCACAGGAAAATGCCTTCAAGACGGAAGCGGAGGAAAGTAGCTGACAAAAAGGCCCACTCTTTTGTTCAAATGAAAAGCTATGTGCAGAGGGTCAATCCTAGTGAAACTATAATTAATGTGATGTACGCTGGTTTACATGAAGACGGGTCGGATGATTTCCGATGAATTCATAGGTCACCGTCTTATGTAGGTGCAAAGATACTGCATTGGCCGTTGCCGCTTTTATTTATGCAGGCCTTCTGCTAGAGTCTCACTTAGCCTTTAGTTGTTAGATACGTTTCCAAGCTTTGGCTGCAAATGGCAGGGATTCCTACCTATCTATTGACACATGAGTCTAACTGGCGAAGATGCCCACCTTCCTGAAGGTCACCCCACATAGCATCTTCCTCAGAAGAAAAACAGCGTGCGTACATCCCGAATCGTATGACAAACCAGTCACCATTGCACCATAACTACATATAACATCACTGGAATAATTTACAGTTCACATAAGTATTTTAAGTGCAATAGTATTTTTATGGTGGGGAGTAAGAGGCAGATATCCATCGCTAGTGACCTTCCCGTGAGGGCATGGTGGGTTCTAAGACTGCACCCAGTCACCATACAGAGGTGGATGGAGATCTGCGTCTCGCCCGTCACCCGTGTGTTATTGAATTAACATTTCACCTGTCATTAGGGTTATGTTCCAGAATGCCTGGAGATGCACTGCAGGCTGGTGTTACATAATATAATTTGCTTTCGCAGTGCTTCCTACATTGGCGGGGGTATCTACACTCACTGGTATCCGAGGACACAAGTGGACTGTATGTGAAATCAGTACTTTAGTTATCACCGCTCGGAAACCCGAATAGTTTCACAGATTCGGATCCTGCCAACGTGTCAATTGGAAGTCCACACAATTAGGAAGCCTTGCGTCTGGAGGAGCGCAGAAAGAGAAAATCACTTGATATTAATAAGAGGCCCTAAGGTAATTGGCCAATTTATGCAATCTAGCCCGTGTGCAGGGTTACATTTCCACGACAGCCGGAAAAGAGGCATACACAATGTGTTTCTTATGGAGAGATTGTCCCTAACTACTTTAAACCTATCCTATCGAGCTAGAATAGCCAGGTTTAGTCGGTCATATGTCAGGTTTGAGCAATGTGAGAATGATCAGTGATCTCAGTGTAAAATTGATGCCAGGGGAAATAGTGATGCGGATATAATGTTGCTATATGAGAATCGCCTAGCGTATTGCATCTTAGAGTTATTATATAAACAAAATAGAATAAATAGGATAGCTACTTGCCATATACATAGTTAACTAGTACAATGCTAACAGTATATCGGTTCATAGGACCTTACGGTGGTCGTTAGTTGTAAGCACACGGAAAGAAAGATAATATATACAGTATGAAACAGAAAATATAAAAAAGCGGTCTTAAGACCGGGAAGGTACCTATTAGTCATTTGTACCTATTGCGGAAATAATGAATGGTACAATGGTATAGTTACTTGAGTACATATTGGTCAACGGTACAGTAAGAGTTCATACAATTCATGAAATTGATGCGCTACAGATGGGTAGCATGAGGTGGCATGATTCCGAAGCTGCTGGGAAGATGTCCGCAGGCAGACTGTTGATGCGGCTCACTCTCAAGACGGTGAAGAAGAATGGTTATAGAAAGATGTCCATTAGATAGTCAGAATAACCAATACATATATTTACACAGTAAACTGTAGTGTCCATCCGACGATGGTAGTTTGAAAGTTGCCCGTAACATAAAGTGCTACAGTGGTAATTAAATATGCATGTACATAACTTGGTACACCAGGCAGGATACATTGCATAGCTCTTGCGACCCACCGGGCAGAGTCCCACAAGACTGTTGTCGTAAAATTAATTAAAGAACACGGCATGATGCGCGGAAGTTTGATACCACTTTTCAGCGTGTTCCAGACGATCCGGCGGGTCATCCACAAATGATCACCTCGGCTCTATATCCTATAGAATTGCATCGGGCTCGCAAGGCCCCTCAGCAGGGAAGCATCTCTGTGAGTGTTCCGGAAAGGGAGTTCTTATTTAGTTATTTCCGCCCTCGGATGGCCGTCCGAGATGGCCACTAGAGATGGAATATGCCGACAATCTAGACTTTATAGGTGAGGAAAAGAGACCCCTTGATGAACTTCTCCTAATAGCTGCAAGCAGACTAAAAATTGAGAATCGCTTTATGAATGAATCCAAAACAGAGTTCAGCACATATACCGATTTACAAAGCATGAAACTAAAGAAAATGATGATCCACTCCATGGCGGCGAACCATGGAGGGAAAGTAAAATCCTGGGCTCACTGCTGTGCTGTACTGCTGACATTGCTGCACACTGCATAATGGGAAACATAGCTTTCTAGTCCTTCTGGAAGCTATGGATTCGTAGGTCAAAGATGCCCTTGGTAAAAAGACTACGTTTATACAATGCTACCTGCGTATCCTTGATGACGTATAACTGTAACAGCTGGGCAGCTGCAAAGGCAGCTCTGGACAAAGTTGGCGCCTGCCACCGCAAACACTGGACACTGATAGCCAGAGAGCATACTTTCCAACAATGCACTATGCAAGATGTGTAATATGCTGCCGCTGTCTGTAAAAGTCGGCCAGCAAAGATGGTCCATATTTGGCCATGTGCTAAGGATGTAGGCAGACACACCAGCACAGAGAGCCTTGAAATTCGCCCTACTCGGAGCCATCAAATACAGCGCCAGGAGAGGACTTCATTACATAAATCTGCTACGGGTGCTACGAGGTGACCTCAAGAAAGCAGGATTAGGTACACTCAAGTCAAGAATGGACCTGATGAAGCTATGGATTTTGGTTGAGGACAAGACACAGTGGGCAAAGTGAAGAGGGACTGATTGCAGCTCTAGGACGTTTCTACTACTACAGCCGCAGAATACAGTAATCATACATACATGGCCGTCCGAGAGCATACAAAAATTTGTTGCGGATGGTCAAGGCTGCACACCGGCACAGGAAATCTGAATTCCGAAGGGCACTGCTGCGGTTTTAGGTACCACAGTCAGTAGGCAGTTATCCCACGTCTAGCACTGCGCTGTTCCAGCTACCTTGCTGTCATGTCAGCTTCCCCGCCGAAGTGCTCTCGATTCTTGATTTTTGGCTCCTTTTATACTACTCGTGAAGTCAGAGGGGACTTCCAGGCAATCAGCGGGCGAGCCGTAGCCAATCAGCGTGCGGCTAGAAAGTGTGACGTGACGAGCACATGATCAGCGCATTCCCCAATTCATTTAATACATACACACGATTACGACGTTCAAGCAATAAATGAATGGGGAAATGCGCGGACCACGTGATCACCATGTCACCCTTTCTAGCTGCACGATGACCGCTGATTGGTTGGGGCGTCCTGCCTCTGACATCACGCATAGTATAAAAGGAGCCCTTCGGAATTCAGATCTCCTGCGCCGGTGAGCAGCCTTGAATATTCGCATCAAGATTTTGTATGCCCTCGGACAGCCATCCGAGGGTAAGTTAACTAAATAAGAAGGACTCCCTTTCCGGAACACTCACAGAGGAGCTTCCATGCAGATGGGCCTTGTGGGCCCGATGTAAATTCTACAGGATGTAGAGCCGAGGTGGTTCTTGGTGGATAACTTACCGGATCTTCCGGACCATGCTGAAAAGTGGTATCAAACTTCGACGCAGCATGTTGTGTTTTAATTAACTTTTAGTCCACAGTCTGGTGGGACTCTGTCTGGTGCATCGCAAGAGCTATGCGATGTATCCTGCATGGTGTATCCAGTTATGTACATGGATATTTAATTACCACTGTAGCCCTCTATGTTACAGGCAGATTTCAAACTACCGTCGCCGGATGGACACTTTACAATTTGCTGTGTAAATTGATGTAGTAGTTATTCTGACCGTTCTCCTTCACCGTCTTGAGAGTGAGCCGCATCAACAGTCTGCCTGCGGAAATCTCCCCAGCAACTTCGGAATCATGCCACCTCGTGCTACCCATCTGTAACGCATCAATTCCCATGAATTATGAACTCATACTGTACCGATGAGCAATAGGTACTCAAGTAACTATAGTATTGTACTATTCTTCAATTCCGTAATATGTACTGATGACTAATACGTACCTTCCCAATCTTAAGACTGCATTTTTATATTTTCTGTTCAATACTGTATATATTATCCTTATTTCGGTGTGCTTACAACTAATGAGCACCGCAAGGTCCTATGACCTGATATACTGTTAAGCACTGTACTAGTTAGTTATGTGTATGGCAAGTAGCCATCTTAGTTATTCTGTTTTGTTTATATAAAAGCTCTAGGACGCAGTATCAATTTTACACTGAGGTCACTGATCATGCTCACGTTGCTCGAACCCGACATGTGACCGACTAAACCTGGCTATTCTAGCTCGATAGGATAGGTTTAAAATAGTTAGGGACAATTTCTCCATAAGAGACACATTATGTACACCTCTTTTCTGGCTGTCGCGGATATGTAACCCCGCACGCTGGCTAGATTGTATAAATTAGTAAAACACCTTAGGTTCTCTTGATAATATCGAGTGATTGTCTCTTTCTATGCTCCTCTAGCCACAAGGCGTAACAATTGTCTGGACTCCCAATCGAAACGTTGGCAAGATCCGACTCTGAAAATCTATTAGGGTTTCGGGAGCGGTGATAACTAATGTGTCAATTTCGCATACACGCCCCCTGCATCTTCGGATACCAGTTAGTTTAGATACCCCAGTAAATGTAGGAAGCACTGCGAAAAGAAATTATACTATATAACCCCTGCCTGCAGTGCATCTCTGGGCATTCTGGAACCTAACCGTAATGATAGGTGAAATGTTAGTTCCTTAATGCATGGGTGATGGACGAGACGCAGATCTCCATCCAACTCGGTATGGTGCCTGGGTGCAGTCTTAGAACCAACCACGCCCTCGCGGGATGAATATCTGCCTCTTACTCCCCACCATAAATACCATTGTGCTTTCTAATTTGCTTATGTGAACTGTAAATTGTTCTACTGATGTTATATGTGGTTATGGTGCGATGGTGACCGGATCATCATATGATTCAAGAGTTGTCGCTCCATAACATGTACGCATGTTGTCTTTCTGAGGAAGATGCTATGTGTGGCCACCTTCGGGAAGCTGGGCATCTTAGCCAGTTAGACTCATGTGTCAAAAGATAGGTAGGAACCACTGCCACTTGCGGCCAAACCTTGGAAGCGTATCTAATAACTAAAAGGTAGGTTAGAACTTAGCAGAAGGCCCACATACATAAAGCGGCAACTACTAATGCAGTATCTTTGGACCTACATAAGACGGCGACATATGAATTCTTCGGAAATCATTCGTCCCGTCTTCACGTAAACCAGTGTGCATCACATTAATTATAGTTTCACTAGGATTGCCCCACTGCACATAACGTTTTGTTTGAATAAAAGAGTGGCCTTTTTGGCAGCTACTTTCCTCCGCTTCGGCGTTGAAGGCATTTTCCTGTGATGAAGGCCCACGCGAGGCACTTTCCTCTCGCAACAATATTAGTTTTGTGTGTTCTAGGGGTGTAATTGGTTTATATTAAACTATTTGAGTAGCCTCGTTGTGATGCTCCCTTGCGGGGATACCTCTACGGATTCACGAATCTGTGAAGTACCTTCGGCGAGCTCACATGGAAAGAACACCAGTTTGGTTCCACTGTACTGTATTATTTTGCTCACTTACTAGCAAACGAGTACCATTGTTTGTGTAGTTATTTATTGTTAATTATTATCACCATGTCCATACTTTTAAATTAGTTTATGGACCAACATACCGATGACACGAACAGTTGGAATGAGACCGTGTGGTTCAATCTCGGCGGCAATGGTCGCACGGCCCAACTGGAACGTTATCGTTCCATCAGCTCTAGAAGCCGGTCTTTGTACCTTCTGGAGAGTCGTGATACAGGATTCGTAACCCAGAGAACTGTACCTAAAAAGCGCTCCCACGCATCCGGTATATGTGGTACAATGGAGCGAAGCAATACAATGGACCAGCGCGTACCCCTGCGAGCTACAGCATCACTAACGCAGCAAAGATAACCAGGAATGTTACACCGGGGAGACTTTCAGAAGATTCCGACCACTTCCGAAATGCCGCCGTATGCAAATGAGCCTGGTTAACTAACGTCGCTGATTGGCCTAGCTAATAAGATGCATCCACGGAAATCGGGAATATTTCTACTTCTTGTCTATTTTTAGACCCGGGAACCTCAAAACAAACGCCTGAAATGTAAAAAAGCTGATTACTAGTATGGCAGTACAACGCTTAAAATGGCAATTACATCCATCTTAGCCCATCTTATGCAATGCAACAACTATTGTTTGGTATGTTTTTGTACAGATCTAGGGAATATTGACCACTTCAAACTACTGAAATACAATTCTATTAACGTGTTATAAGATTGCGGAAAATATATCAGTTTTGCACGTTGCTGTTTTTTGCAAAAAGGCCCCCTACTCGTGAATTAAATTTTTTTGCTGAGCATAGCTTTCACTTTATCTAATTTCCGCACATGCCTACTAGTCAACATACCTAGACTGATAGCATACAGACCTAGTACCTGCTTACATAGGCATAGCCTAGCATGCAGGCCTAGCTTAGCCTACAAGCATTGTCCAGCCTGATTAACATGATGTCTAGTCTAGGCCAATCACTGCAATCTAGTCTAGTCTAGGCCACTCTAGTCTAGTCTAGGCCAATATAGTCTAGTCTGGCCTAGGTCAATCTAGTCTAGTATAGGCAAATCTAGTCTAGTCTATGCCAATCTAGTCTAGGTCGATCTAGTCTAGATATCTAGGCCAATCTAGTCTGGTCTAGGCCAGTCTAGACTAGGCAAATCTAGTCCAGTCTAGGCAACCTACTCCAGTCTAGGGCAATCCAGTCCAGTCTAGTTAAATCTAGTCCAGCCTAGGCCAATCCAGTCCCGTGTAGTCTATCCCAGTCTAGTCTACTCGAATCTAGTCTAGTCCAATCTAGTCTAGGCCAATCTAGTCTAGTCTTAGGCCGATCTAGTCTAGTCTAAGCCAAGCTAGTCTAGGCCACTCTAGTCGATCTAGTCTAGGAAAATCTAGTCCAGTCTAGACAAATCTAGTCCAGTCTAGTTAAATCTAGTCCAGTCTAGGGAAAGCAAGTCTAGTCTAGGCCAGTCTAGTCCAGTCTAGTCTACCAGAATCTAGTATAGTGCAATCTGGTCCAGGCCAATCTAGTCTACTCCAATCTAATCGAGTCCAATCTAGTCTAGTATAGGCAAATCTAGTCTAGTCTAGGCCATTCTAGTGTATGCCAATCTAGTCTAGGCCATTCTAGTCTATGCCAATCTAGTCTAGTGTAGGCAAATCTAGTCTAGTCTATGCCAATCTAGTCTAGGCCGATCTAGTCTAGAGATCTAGGCCATCTAGCCGAGTCTAGGCCAGTCTAGACTAGGCAAATCTAGTCCAGTCTAGGCAACCTAGTCCAGTCTATGGCAATCCAGTCCAGTCTAGTCAAATCTAGTCCAATCTAGGCCAATCCAATTCCGTCTAATCTAGCCCAGTCTAGTCTACCCAAATCTAGTCTAGTCCAATATAGTCTAGGCCAATCTAGTCTAGTATTGGTCGATCTAGTCTAGTCTAAGCCAATCTAGTCTAGACCACTCTAGTCAAGGCCACTCTAGTCTAGGCCACTCTAGTCTAGGCCAGTCTATTGTAGCCTAGGCCAATCTAGTCTAAGCCAGTCTAGTCTAGGCTAATCTAGTCTAGTCTAGGATGATCTAGTCTAGTCTAGGCCAATCAAGTCTACTCTAGGCCCATCTAGTCTAGGCCAATTTAGTCTAGTCTAGGCCAGTCTTTCTAGTCTAGGCCAGTATGGTCTAGTCAAATCTAGTCCAGTCTAGGCCAATCCAGTCAAGTATAGTCTAGCCCAGTCTAGTCAAGTATAGTCTACGCTAATCTGGCCTAGTCCACTCTAGTCTAAGCCACTCTAGTCTAGGCCAGTCCAGTCTAGGCCAGTCTAGTCTAGGCCAGTCGAGGCTAGGCAAATCTAGTCCAGTCTTGGCAAATCTAGTCCAGTCTAGGCCAACCTAGTCTAGTCTAGTTAAATCTGGTCAAGTCTATGCCAATCCAGTCCAGTCTAGTCTAGGACAGTCTAGTCTAGTCTACCCGAATCTAGACTAGTCCAATCTAGTCTAGGCAATCTAGACCAGGCCAATCTAGTCTAGTCTAGGCCGATCTAGTCTAGTCTAAGCCAATCTAGTCTAGGCCAGTCTAGTCTAGGCCAGTCTAGGCCAATCTAGTCTAGGCCAATCTAGACTAGTCTATGCCCGTCTAGTATAGGCCAGTCTAGTCTAGTCTAGGCCAATCTAGTCAAATCTAGGCCAGCCTAGTCTAGGCCAATCTAGTCTAGTATATGCCCTACCTAGTCTAGTCTAGGCAAATCTAGTCAAATCTAGGCCAGCCTAGTCTAGGCCAATCTAGTCTAGTATATGCCTTATCTAGTCTAGACTAGGCAAATCTAGTCTTGTCTAGGCCAATCTAGTGTAGTCTAGGCCAGTTTAGTCTCATCTAGGATAATCTAGTCTAGTCCAATCTAATCCAGTCTAGCCAAATCTAGTCTAGTCTAGGCCAATCTAGTCTAGTCTACTCCTGTCTAGTCTAGGCCAACCTAGTCTAGGCCACTCTAGTCTAGGCCAATCTAGTCTAGGTCAATCTAGTCTAGGCCAATCGAGTATAGGCCAATCGAGTATAGGCTAGGCTAGCCTAGGCCAATCTACCCTCTACTATAGTCTAGTCTAAGCTATGCTATACTAGTCCAGGCTAAGCTATACTATACTAGTATAGTCTAAGCTATGCCATACTAGTCCACGCTAAGGTATTGCAATGATTTCATATTAGGAATATGATTATGTCCATATATTCGAAAACTGGTGTCATGAGATTTTCTTGTAAGAAATGTGATGACATATTGTAAATGTAATTTTAAGGCTATTGCACCTTAGTTAGGCCATAATTTATTTGAATAACACTGTATTTAGGGGTTTTAGAACCTGTATCTCCAAGCGGTAAAGGTTCGGTATAGCCTCGGTAGAGCGGAACTTCTATTTCGGATATATAAGGTGCGCCTACCGCGTAGTACCTTTCGGGAGTCATATTTTCAAGAGAATACTATGTCAAATGAATTTACTTTTAATATTGTCGTATTGTAAACTCGTAGCTTTTTGGAATAAGGAAATTTAGTGTAGGTCATACTAAATTTTGATGCGTAATATAGCAATTTGATCCAGTCAAGTCCGAGGTATCCATGGTGTCTCGTGCGCGTTAGCTTAAATAGGCTGCGCTTTCGGATATTCGAGGATTCGATTCGGATCAACTCTGACGTTCACGTCATCTTACATTTTAAGTCTGATTCAGACAAGTTTACATCTCCACATCTATTATTGATTGATTTCTAGATCCCTTCAGTAATAGTAAGCGCTGCGGATTTTGGAAATAATCTTGACTATCAGAATTTACCCAGGAGAAGGAGAGCTGTCATATGTTATCTTTGTTTTGGTAACATTTGCGCGGAATTCGAACATTGTTTTTGACAGCTGGAAATTCCCGTTAGCGCTTCTTGCTGTATTATTTTGAAACTTTTACTTTGACCTAATTTCAGGAAAACGATCACGTAATTTATATTGCCTATCTTATGTGGACCAACCGGGCATATATATTTTCTGGATACTCAAATTTCAACAGAATCATATTAGATTTTATAGCTCTGATAGCCGTATCGGCACAAATCAGGAGAAGTTATTGGTCTATTATTTTACCGTATCTATCTAAATTTTAGTGTACAGTCTTAGTCTTATCCTATTATTTGCGTCATTCAACGATGGAGAACTTAATTTAATTGACTAATATTGATTAGTCTTTATCCTCAACAAATGAAACATGAATTTTTATAACCCGATTTTGTCCAATTATTACTCTGATGTATTAGCGCATCAGAGTAAGCCTGTTGCTGCTCTATCCTATTGGAACTGACTTGATGCTATACTAGTCTAAGCCATTCTATACTAGTCCTTGCTGGGCTAAGCTAAGCTATGCTATACTGGGCTAAAACTACGCTATACTGGGCTAAACTACTCTATACTGGGCTAACCTACGAGATACGCCGCCGAGCTAAGATATACTCGGCTAAGCTAAGCTATGCTATACTAAGGTAAGCTACGCTGTGCCAGTCTACGCTAAGCTAAGCTCTGCTAGTTTAAGCTAAGTTATGATATGTTAAGCTGTGCTCGTATAATCTAAGCTATGCTACTCTAGACTAACCTATGCTAGTCTAAGCTATGCTAGTCTAAGCTATGCTATGCTAAGCTAAGCTAAGCTAAGCTAAGCTAAGCTAAGCTAAGCTAAGCTAAGCTAAGCTAAGCTAAGCTAAGCTAAGCTAAGCTAAGCTAAGCTAAGCTATGCTATGCTATGCTATGCTATGCTATGCTATGCTATGCTATGCTATGCTATGCTATGCTATGCTATGCTATGCTATGCTATGCTATGCTATGCTATGCTATGCTATGCTATTAAAAGCTATGCTAGTCTAAGCTAAGCTATCTTATGCTATATTAGTTGGAGCAAATCTAATCTACTCTAATATATGCTATGCTATGCTATGCTATGCTATGCTATGCTATGCTATGCTATGCTATGCTATGCTATGCTATGCTATGCTATGCTATGCTATGCTACACCAAGCTAAGCTAGCAAAGTTATGATAAGCTATGCTAGTCTAACCTGAGCTAAGCAAAGGTATAGTATGTTCGTCTAATCTAAGCTATGCTAGACTAAGCTAAGCTAAGATAGTCTAATCTAAGGTATGCTAAGTTATGTTGCTCTAAACTAAGCTAGCTAGTCTAAGCTAACCTATGCTCAGCCAATCTATGCTCGTATAAGCTAAGCCAGACTGTGTTTGTCTTTAGCTAATCTAACGTAAGTTATGGTAATATATGCTAGTTAAAGCTAAGCTATGCTAGTCTATGCTAAGCTGGTCTAAGCTAAACCATGCTATGTTATTTAAACGCTGACAAAATTATGCTAGTCTAATCTAAGCTAATTTATGCTGTGCTAGTCTACGTTAAGCTAATCTAATTTAAACTAAGTTATGTTAAGCTAATCTGTGCTAAGCTATGCCAGACTAAGCTAAGCTAAGCATAGATTAGACTACGCAATCTATGCCTGGGCTAGCCTATGTTAGGCTAATCTTAAGGATAAGGTATGTTAGCCTTACTAGTCTAAGCTATACTATTCTAAGCTATACTAGTTTAAGCTATACTTGTCTAAGCTATACTAGTTTAATCTAAGCTATACTAGTCTAAGCTATGCTAGTCTAGGCTAAGCTATAATAGTATTGACTAAGCTATACTAATCCACTCTAAGCTATGTTATACTAGTCTAAACTAAGCTGGACTAGAAATAAGCTATGCTAAAATAGGCTAAGCTAAGATAGACTGGGATAAGATAGGCTAAAATGGGCAAAACTATACTATAATGTGCTAAGCTAAGCTATGGCTGGCTAAGCTAAGATATACTCGGCTAAGCTCAGCTATGCTAGGCTAAGCTAGCGATATACTCGGCTAAGGTAATCTAAGATATTCTCGGCCAACCTTATGCTAAGCTAAGGTATGTTATGCTAAGCTATGCTCGTATAAGCTAAGCTGTGCTACTCTACACTAACCTATGCTAATCTAAGCTAAGCTACTCAAAGCTATTAAAAGCTATGCTAGTCTAAGTTATATTATGCTATATTTGTTTAAACTAAGCTATCTACCCTAATCTATTTCATGCTTTGCTAGTCTAAGCTAGGCTATGCTGGTCTATACTAAGCTAACCTAGTCTAAGCTAAGATAATATAATCTAAGTTATGCTAAGCTGTGTTGTCTAAGCTGAATTAAGTTAATCTATGTCCCGCTAAGCTAAGCTAAGATAGTCTAGGCTAAGGCTAAGCTATGATAAGCTAAGCTAAGCTAGGGTAGTCTAAGCTAAGCTATGCTGAGTTATGAAAGGCTAATCTAAGATAGTCTAAGCTAGGAAGCTAAGCTATGATGGCCTAAGCAAAGATATGCTAATTTATGCTAGTCTAAGTTAGTCTAAGCTAGTCTAAGGTAACCTATGCTAAGCCAATCTATGATGGGCTAAGATAATCTAAGGTAAGCTATAATATCTATGCAAGTCAAAGCTGAGCTATGTTAGTCTAGTCTAGTCTAGCCCAAGCTAAGCTAAGCTAGCCTAAGCTAAGCTAAGCTAGCCTAAGCTAAGCTAGTCTAAGCTAAGTTAGTCTAAGCAAGTCTAAGCTAAGCTAAGCTAAGTTAAGCTAAGCTAAGCTAAGCTAAGCTAAGCTAAGCTAAGCTAAAGCTATACTAAGTTATTTAAAGCTATCACAAACTATGTTTGTCCAACCTAAGCTATTTTATGCTATGTTAGTCTAAGCTAATCTTATCTAAGTGCTAGGCTAGGCTAGTTTAAGCTAAGCTATTCTGATCTAAGCTATGCTAAGCTATGATAAGGCTTGGCTAGGCATTAGCTAGGCTTGACTAGGCCTTAGCTAGGCTTGTGTAGACCTTAGCTAGTCATATCTATACCTAGTCTTGGCTATTGCTAGATCTTAGCCAAGCTTGGCTAGGTATTACCTAGGCCTTAGCTAGACTTACATAGTGAATATCTAGGCCTTAGTTAGGCCTGGTTATGTGTTAGCTGTACGTGACTCGCTGTACCTAGAGCTGAGCTAGGCCTTGACCAGGCTTAACTAGGCTTACATACTTATTAGCTAGGCCTTATATCTATGCTTGGCTATCCCTTACATAGGCCATAGCTAGGCTTGGGTAGGACTTACATAAACATGACCTTACCTTGAAATTAGCTCAGCTTGGACATGCCTTATTCAAGCCTTGGCTAGGCTTGGTTAGCCATTAGGTAGGCCTTACCTAAGTCTTATCCAGGCCTGACTATGCTTTAGCCAGAATTTGCTAGGTCTTACTTGGACATTAGCCAGGCAACTTTGCTGAGCCTGAGCTAGGCCTTCATCAAGCTAGACTATGGCTTAATTAGGCTTTGCTAGGCGTTACCTATGCCTCAAAAAGGATTTGCAATGCCTTACCTAGGTCATTTCAAGCTTGACTAGGCATTCTGTAGGCCTTAGCCAGGCTTAGATAGGCCTTAGCTAGGATTGACTAGGCCGTACTTTGAACTTAGCTAAGATTGGCTAGGTATGTCTGGCTACGGCCTGGTAAGGCCTAAATAAATCCAAGCTAAGCCCTAGGTAAGCCTGGCAAAGGTCTACGTATGGCCTACCAAAGCCTGGCTAAGGCTTAAGTAAGACCTAACCAGGCCTGGCTAATGTCTGCAAAAGGCCTATATAACCCTAGCTAAGTCCTTTCTAAGGCTAGCTAAGGCCTAGAGAAGCATATCCAAGCCTAGATATGGCCTAGTAAATGCCGAGCTAAGGTCTGTCTAAGATTACATAATGTCTAGGTAACCTGCACTAAGGCCTAGCTAAGATAGGTCCTATCCAGGCCTAGGTACAGCCTCTCAAAACCTGGCTAATGTAACAACTTACCTGTATAAATATCTTTGAATTGGTATTCTGTGAATACATGCTTCAATGAGTATAAATCGACATAAAGACATTTAAATCTGTGAGCGCTTAGCTAGAAATTGGCAGGGCCCCTCTATAGGACTTATAGCTATGGCACTTCATCAATCTTTGTCAACACTGATACCATGTGTACAATACTCCGTAACTCTACCTAGCTTCCGCCAACAAGACACATCATTGACAGATGGAATACCTTGCTAGCCACCTCCAAATCGCTCTAAGTGTACTAATGCCATTACGCATGCCATTTCCCACTGCCTGGGCTTGCTAATCCCAGTTAAGTCTGTCTAAATGAATTAGTAGCTATGTATGCTTTGCAAAGACTGTTCCGAGCAGAAAAGATTCGTCTTTTATTGATCACCATGTGTTTGCTACTAGGCTAGGTGCTAGTGTGTATAAGGTAGTGCGGATTTGGTATTTTAGTTATCGACGTACATAGAGAGCTGAAACCATGGGGCTATATACGTGGACGCTAGTTGGAACTCGTTATCGCAGCCAGCACCTAAACCCTTTTGCGTCAATATCGCCTCAAAGCGATCAAAATGCTACTTCTTTCGATTTTACATTTTAATGGACACAGTTTTCGAATGCCCTTTTGCATGTCAGCGAAGACGATCTCCGTACGTTTCCCACTGGAATTGGCACAGGAGCTGTATATTGTCATGCAAATAGATATTGCTTGTAGCCACTGTTGATGCCATTTTAGAAGGCCATTTCCATTTAAGGGCTGATGGCTAAGAAAATCCAAATTGAAGCTTTAACACGTTCCATTTTCAGGCCACGAGAAGACTACTTTTGATCAATTAGCATTGAAATAACTTGGTTGTTTGTCAAGCCAGTCATTCCAGTGGTCAATCATCAAACATTGCCTTCCTAGGTCTGCAAATGTGTGGTTATCAAAGCCATTGCACATGCCGTTTTGAGCGGGTTGGATCAGTAAAGGGTCAGATTGAGACATAACTTGGTTAATTAAAGGTAGTTACTGTAGCGAAGAGTTTTATATTGAAATCGTCGGAAGCTAATGAACGAATCCGGTTTTAATGGACATAATGTATTATGACATCAGCCTATATGTGACGTAGTTGATTATAACGGCACTTTATTGATTGATAGATTGGATTCAGTCATGCATCACGCTGAAATGAATTTATGGAAATGGATATATACGAGTGAATAAAGATGTGTTGGCTCGAAATTTCGACTTAATATGTAATGGAGGGATGCAATCTGTCACTCAAGCATCTGACATCACAATCAAATGACGTAAGTCTGACACGAAGCTGGAAAATGACGTTCATGAAAATGTATGAATCGTATTATTTGGGGACTTAACAATTTACAAGAATTATGTTGAGTATTTTAGAAATGTTTCGATTTGAAAATTTCAAGGTTCAATATATTAAATCATTTCAAATGCACGTCAATCATGTTTAACTAAATGGGCTAGAAATGAGTCATTCTGTAACCATCGGGTTATTTTGAAAACTTTCTTCTCATGCGTATGGTAAAAGTCTACGTCGGATGCAATACATTCGACGTTTTAAGTTGATGAATCCGATCTGACACTTAAATATATAACCTTATAATCAATTACGTCACATATAGGCTGACTTTACAATCACAATGCGTAATGAATGGCGTGTCTTAGTCCCCTTATAAACTGTTATATGTCCGGCAGGTGTATTAATTGTATGTGCTTAATAAATAATCTGTTTTATCATTTGAAAGTAATTTGACTGAACGCTGTTGCTAGGATAGTCAGCAACAGCACCGAGTCAAATGAAATTCAGAATATTCAACATGTTACTTATATAGCTAGCTTAAGATTGGGATTCTGAGAGTTCAGGATGCATAGTATATAAATCGATTCAGAGCGACAATCCATCATATATCATGGTAGCGAGCCAAAAGAGAATTATACACAATTATCTTCACCATCAACATTAATTACCTTGAAAGTAAGCATGGGAATTCAGGGCGCAAAGGGTTAACCGAATGTGTGTAGTATTCATAACACGCATTTAAAAACATATACACTGACTGGTCTGAATACAATTGTAGCATCCAGGCACAACTAAATATATAGGTTATGTCGCTTACAGCACTAACAAAAAAGCCTGTTTCGAAGATTATAGTGTGATAATGTTGCGGTTTCTTCAGGCATATATCGGCACAACACTGACTGGCAGACGTAAGTTAGACCATTGATAGTTGACGATATCATTGTCAGTGGCAGACATCATAAGACGTGATACTGTAAAATTAGTTGTACGTATCTAGATGATTGCATCTGTAACTGTCTGCATTCCATCCATCATCGCGATAATGATCTTCTCACTAACAGCGATTCGTGTCTCAAGCTCGTATAACAAGTCGCTGAAGTGTTAAATATTAACGACCAAATTCATTCACCCAGGTAGCGACCAAAATTGATGGAAATCTCCCCATGTGCTGAAAACAACTACTTTGATCGTATCCTTCAACCAATCACTGACATCTTAGTTATAATTATTTTTTTGTGAAATGAAGATAGTTGTAACGGATGGCCCCGTTTCTAGTTACGCTCCGCCCCTTTTACCTTAGCTCCCCCACTTTATACACGCGTTGGAATCGCTTTGAAACTTTCAACCCTGAAAACTAAAAATGAATACACCTATCTTTAATGGGACGAGAGATAACACATATTTATAATTTATTAATATAGTAACGACATTGTGTCACAATGCTCTAAAACATTAAACATCTTTTAGAATTATCTCACGGAAACCCGTAGTTTGGATTACGTATTTAAAGTGTTACATGAGATTTTATTACCAAATAAAATGGATATACATTAGGTAAATGGGACCTCTGTCACGCTCTGAGAATATGACATTAGTCTCTTAAAACCCCGTTTCTCTGGAATCTCAGTTTTAAGACAACCGTATATACGTAATCAATGGATTAATTTGAGCTTAGTTTGGCAGGGATTTGTTGGTGTTGTATAGTCAAAATATGTTCACGGAATTCAAGAATATCTATTAAATAATGTTATTTTGTTATTTAGTATCCATGTTTCAGATGGTTAACGGAAATGGCTATAGTTTTCATGGGAATTGGATGTTTAAAGTGCACAGAATATTCGCTGTGTTGTTAATTTGCCTGTTACCATGGGGAAGTAATTGCAATCCATTACATAACGTACGGTGAGCGGTTAGTTAATATTACGCCACCACGGAACCCAGGTTGAGTGACCGAGATTTAACCTTAACCCCCTGATGACTAAATTTTATCAACATCTTAATATCTTTGCTTATTCAATGTCTATTTGCAGGTCAATTGAAGACTATTTTTATTAACATTTACCACTGGAATGAGTGGCTCGGTTAACTATGTGGTGTGCGCAAAATGTAATGTACCATTGTTATTAGGGACTACAGCTTTACTATACGGTCATACAAATCACCACCAAAGGTCATGGTGTGTTATAGACGAGGTTCATATACAAAATAGCAACTACTGTAGCTTGTTTTCTAAACGTGCTTTATAACCCCTCGTGTGCTGACATAACTCTTTAATGAGCAAGACCGCCAAAAACGGACTATGTAGTGGTATTGATGAATGCCCATTTTCTCATCCAAGGGACTATGATTTTGGAGATTTACCACTGTATGAGCAAGTCACTCCAGTGGTACATTAAAAAATATAAATCTTCTCTCGGCAGGTAATTACACACTAGCTAAGAAATAACTGAATTATCTGGACCATTTCCATAGTCAAGCCAGTAAAAAAACAGCAGCTGCGGTGGACTTGAGCAATGTTTATTTGCACGACAACGGTAAGTTATTTTTGTAAATTTTATTGTAAAATTTATTAATTACTTGAAAAATCTTGGCCATAAAGGCGTTATAATTGATAAAAGAAGACTTTAGTGCGCTTTGGGGCACTTTTGAGGCAAAAGGGGTTAACTGAAACTAATCCGTCTTTTCTAAAAACAACACATTCCTCGCTGGATTCCACTGGACAATGTGGATCCTAGTACCTAACTTGCATGGCATATCTCCTGCAGGGAATCTACATATTTTGCAGCAGCATGTTCCGCATCTAAAGATATTGCTATTGCACACTAGACATACGTATTGCACATGCCATTGCATAACTCATAATGGAGGGATCCAATCTGGCACTCCATTATAATCAATTACAGCACTAGTTAGATGACGTCACAATCATACTGATGCATGTCTCTATCAAGAAAACCGAAAAGTCCGTCATAAGCATGAAGTGTGTCTTTGATGCGTTTACAATCTAATCAACATTTTGATGAATATTTTGAAACTAATTTGCTTTGGAACTGTTGCTGCCTATGGCAACAGCACCCAGTCAAAATGGTTTCAAATTATTCAACAGCTTACCTGTATCATTTTCTGGAATTTGAACTTCATGGAGTTCAGGGTTCGATCGATCCCAGCATGGAAAAAAGCGTGGGCGGAACTGTGCTGGGAATGAGTGAGGCGTGGCTAAAAATGTATTCAGTCATTGGCTTGAGAATTCAACTCGTCATCGAAATCACTAGTGAGCGGGTCATCCCGATGGAATGATTCCGCCTCATTTCCCAAGTTAGATAGATAACAGATAGATTCGTAATGTCATATTTTCACAACAAAATTGAAAATTACTATTTTTCAACTTATTAACTTCTTAATCTAAATAAGGAAATGATTGGTTGCACGAGATATCTGGGTGCTATCACCACGGTACTATAATGGCGCATTCTGATGATTCCAATCTGTCGCTCGGGTAGGCTTGGACAATTATTGAATTTAATTGATAAGCGTAATTATTAAAAAAAATAATGCTAAATTTAAATAATTGAATAATTGACCAATATTAAGAGTAAATTTGCAAACATATTTAATTTGAAATTTATGTATGGAAAGTACATAGCGAGTGTATCGAGGACCATTGTTTGCTCGGTGTTAAAAATCTTCCCTGTATGCCTACGTTAAAATTGAGAATTGGACAAATTTTGAACATAACTTGACTAAGATTTGTCACTTTCACATACATGTAGCAAAATGGAATTCAATTCAATAAGACGATCTTTGAGTATCTTGAGATTAATTTTACTGACATCTGATTCTGTCTCTGACAGCAACAGAGAGACAGCAACAATCTTCAGTAAAATAACTTTGGAACAGTTTAATGCCTTTACTGCACAACAACGCATCTACATATATCTAGTACTTTTTTAATCTGCCTTCTGTGGCAAAATGGTTAATGGTCGAACTTGAGTCAGTCATCATTGCAATGCCCTTTACCAGAGCACTTGTGTGAATTAGTTGGAGTATACTTGTTGTTCATTGATGCATTAAGATGTGCTAGAATTGCTAATCATTAGGTTGCAAAGAAAAGAACTGTTCTGGCTGACAGGCCCATCCATGATCAATGATTGGACTTTCCTTGGCATTCACATATTATATTGTTTTAACCCACTTCATTTGAAATGTTAATATTTTGTATTTGCCTACACATACCACCAATTCTAAAGTTTTCAAAATATTCAGCCTTTTTCAAATTCAGCTCATTTTACAGGTTGATTAATATGTTGGTAGTCAGGTAATAGGATGAAATGACACCATACCTTTGCTTAGCTGAAGTTTGATCTTAACCGCATTCTTCATATGCTGAGAAATTAAGATGGTTTCAAATGAGCCCATTATGAAAATTGTTGAATATTTTGAAAACAAATCGACAAAATTTGTTGCTTCCTTATGTCACAATTATTTTCAGTCAAAATGTGTTCAATATAATCCGTACTTAGGATAATTATAGCTGTATTAAACTTATACATGTAGCTGCAGTCATCGCTGTGTATGTATGTAAGATTATTGTATTCTGCGACTGTAGTAGTAGAACCATCCTACAGCTGCAATCAGTCCTTCTTCGCTTTTGCCCACTGTGTCTTGTCCTCAGCCAAAATACTTAGCTTCCTCAGGTCAATTCTTAACTTGAGTGTACCTAATCCTGCTTTCTTGAGGTCACCTCGTAGCACGCCTAGCACATTTATGCAATGACGTCCTCTCCTGGCTCTGTATTTGCTGGCTCCGAGTAGGGCAAATTCCAAGGAGCTCTGTGCTGGTGTGTCTTCTGGCATCCTTAGCACATGGCCAAACATGGACCATCTTTGCTAGGCGACTTTTACAGACAGCGGCGGCGTATTTCACATCTTGTATAGTGCATTGTTGGAAATTATGCTCTCTGGCCATCGGTGTCCAGTGATGGTACGTAGGTGTTTGTGGTGGCACGCGTCACGTATGTCTAGAGCTGCCTTTGGAGCTGCCCAGCTGTTACAGTTATACATCATCAAGAATACGCAGATTGCATTGTATAAACGTAGTCTTTTCACCAAGGGCATCTTTGATTTACGAATCCGTAGCTTCCAGAAGGACTGGACATGCCCCCCCCCCCCCCCCCGATGCAGCGTGCAGCAATGTCAGCCGTACTGCAAAGCAGTGAGCCCTGCATTTTACTTTTCCTCCATGGTTCGCCGCCACGGAGTGGATCGTCATTTTCTTTAGTTTCATGCTTTGTAGATAGGCATATGTGTTTTGGATTCATTCATAAAGAGATTCTCAATTTTTAGTTAGCTTGCAGCTATTGGGAGAAGTTCTTCAAGCGGTTTCTTTTCCTCATCTATAAAGTACACATCGGCGGCATATTACATCTCTAGCGCATGCCCAGTATTGACACTGGGTGGGGTGTGGGGGCGGGGTGTGTGTGTGGGGTGTGTGTGGGGGGGTGGGTGGTTGGGGGGTTGGGGTTGGTGGGGGGGGGGGGGGTGGTCTTGTGGAGTTTTCCCGCATCGCTGTGTATGAATTGGATTATTTTCTAACTTTCAAAAATTGTATTGTTATATAAAACAGACACCAAATAAAGTAACATTGTTTCTCAAATATAAACCAGTATTTCTTTTATTGCCTTTGTAGGAGTTAACCTTTTGGCATCCGGTGGATAGGGCGTACGTATCTGAACGACAGTCCTGCCCACTAACGTGTTTAATTAATTGAATAATCGCAATTATTACTTTGAAATAATCGCAGTTATTAAAATTGCATAATCCTTCAAGCATACACTCTGATCTGAAATCATTATCTAAATATGCCACGTGTTAGTCAACGGGGTCAGGCTGGCAGTGGCCGTGGCGGAATGGTTGAGAATGAGGATGGTGAAGTGGAACTTAGGGCGTATGTGATAAAGCAAGACGACTCATCAGTTGTGTGGATGACATGCTAGAAATTGTAATTTGCGAAGGACAAAAGTCAGGAAGGACTGTTCATGCTTCAAAGGTTAGTTGCTTGATTAATTATACCGCATCCATCACATATGTGGCACTGACTGGATTGCATTTCAAAGCAAGCTGTTTGCGAACC
>CM067360.1:129996060-130123560 GCA_034401795.1 Chaetoderma sp. LZ-2023a
ACGACACGACGATGTTGACGGAGGGAGTGAAAGAGCGAGAGAGAGAGAGAGAGAGCGAGAAGAGAGAGAGAGAGAGAGAGAGAGAGAGAGAGAGAGAGAGAGTGCAATGCTCCAGAGTTGCGTGTGTAGTGTGATGTACTAGACTCGCTGTCAGATGACTTGGGAACGGATGTTTATGTGTCTGTATTGCACAACACGTACACTGCCATTTTGTTTGGTATTCTGCTATGTGAACTTGGTATGTACAAGGTTATGAACATTGAGTCGATCTGACGTTTTTCCTTCCCCTCATGAACACATAAAAATAAATAGGTTTCCAACCCCTAAATATGGGTTAATGTATTCTGAGATATGAATCTATTTGTAATGACATTTCTGGCAGTTCATTACTTTGACTCTGGCGCTAATCATGGACAAGGATTGCCCCATAAGTTGTACTACGCTTGAATGCGCTAAATGCAAAATCGGTCCACTTCAAAATTGCAAAAGCAAATAACAAATACAAATTTGTATAAATTAAAATTATGACACATAATACAGAATTTATGACTTTATTCAGTAATAATAGTGTATATAAGTACAGCTTGAAGCCTATATCACGCCTGCCTCTTCATAGGGCCTGGTGGAGAGTGGCGTATTCTGAGGTATAGCCAAACCGTTACTCTGAAAAATAAAAACAAAACAATATCAGCATTGCAATAGAAATATCCGATCCTTCACCCAAGTACATGACGTCATAATCCACAACAGCATTAGTAGGCTGGAGTCACAAACAATAATCTGTAATGAATGGTGTATCTAACTCCATCTTAAGCATTGACAGTCTGTCAAGTGTACAATTTGTATGTCTTTGACGGATTTACTATTTAATAATCACTCTGTTCAATATTCTGAATCTTATTTGGCTGGTTTCAAAATCAGCAACAGCGCTAAGTCAAATTAGTTTCAAAATAGTCAACAGTTTACCTTTATAATTAATTTGAAAATGGGATTATGCAAATTCAGGATTTAAATTATATAAATCGATCGCACAAGTGGGCGGAGCTTAGCAAGAAATGGGCGGGAATCTAGAAATGGGTCCTTCTACTATGGGTAATTAGTGTATTACTGTTATTTGTATTTGAAACAAGATAAACAACTTTACTTTACCCTACAACCTGGTCTCGCATTATTATGTTGGACTTGCCCGCAGCACACTATAAAGATGGCACGTGTTCCATTCAGGTATACGGTTTAGCACATTCATATGAATGAGTTGCATGAGATAGCGTTTCAATGTAGACATAGGGTCCAATAGACGAAAACTGTTCAGTACAGAGCCATTGATTTCAAATTACATCACAGCTCGGCACGGAGTGACATTATTTGGTTAATAATAGAGATACGATCGATTGGTAAAATGTTCTGTATGTCAGATGGTGGCTGTTTTTTCTTCCATGTACAGCATCTACATATCCATCTAGGCATCATAAAAAGTCTGGAATTTTGGTTTAAATCTCACTTCCGATTTCCGGATCATATCACATTGAAGAAAATAGTTACATGATTGCTTACATGTTGAAGATTTGAGATTCTTCAAGGGTCGTCGGGAACTCTTCCTCTTCTTACTAAGATCTACGATGTCTCCCGCTTCACTACCGGAAACTTGAGAGTATTGCTGCGACAACGTCGCTAACGGTGATGAAGGAGTAACTGCAGTCGGCTCGCCTCGTCTGACAGATGGTGAGGTAGACGATATTTATCTTATGACTGCTGGGCCTAATCTGACTCGCTAAGATGCTGGTAAGGACTGGGTATTGCTCCCAGGTCAACTAGATTCCTACGTAATCAAACTAACAAACAACGGTCTTACATATACGTAAGATGAAAACTGTATTTACAGAATATAATAGGTTAGAAGTCTAAAGCAAAATCGCTCACAAATAAACACTTAGTACAATTCGTTGTACACAACTAAATAGCCAAATTAACCTAAGTACTAACCCTACTCTAACTTAACAAAGCTACGTTAGGCGTAAGAGCCACAGCTTTTCGAACTGAACAAGCACAAGATGCTCAGTGAATCACAGATGGTGGTTGATTAAATTATCCTGAGGGAAGTGCCCCTTTTATAGTCTAAATTCATGCTTCTACGCATTTCACAGAAGTGTACAACCCCTCTCAGAATCTATTCCAATCTATTCCTACAACTCTACTAGGTATTCCATAAGCAAACTTTGACTGGCTGACAATCAGTCCACCAATCAACCTCTGCTTATCTCTTCCTAGAAGTTCTAACCTGATAACTGATTGGTCCTTTCAGCCAATCAGTAATTCCTCCCTCATTTTGCCTGGAGCACAAATCTATTCTTTACAATTCTTTACTGCAGAGTCTGATCGATCCTGGTTGGTTATCACGTCACTCTGACCAATCATACTCTGCCATAATTCTTCCATGAAGATTGCGCCTCTCATACACAAAGCAGTGGGGACCGGGTCTGGTTTGATGCGATCTGTCAGCTAACTAACAACATTACGGAATGTGTTGTTGTTGTATTCCATCAAATGAGTGGCATATAGTTTATCAATAAATTTAGATTCTGTTATTAATTCCTAAAGGACGCTACAATGTCCATGTCCTGTCCATTGCGTACCATTGGAGAAGTCTCGAGAATACTAGGGTGCTAGACACACGTGCTGGATGATTCATTGTTCTAGCCCACGGTGAAATACTAGAGTGCCTACGTCACCAATTATGTCAGTCAGTCACGTTCAATTTGTTCTCATAGTTCATGATCCCAACACTTGCCATTAAATATTGATTATTTGCAAAACTACTATTACCAACAACTGCTGAATATTATAAAAGTGAATGCCGGTTAAGCAGCAACAACTTTTATCCATCCTATTTTCAAATACACATCACCGATTAATCCATCCATTTCCAACATTATTATATTAATCTCATCTGCTGGTTATGTAACGCCATAAACATCATCCTATTCATTTAGCATTACTGCACTTCTATTACATACAAAGAGGTGACCTGGCTAGCTTGACCTTCCACCGTCCCAATGATTGACGCATATTTATAAATAACAAGTGGTCGAAATAGCCATGGTACACTTAGTTATCTGGACTTTCCCCTAAGTGAATTGTATGATACAATTAACATTGATGCAAACCTACGGCATCCATCTTTAGCTCACCAGGACTTTTAGCTCACCTGGTATTTTCAAAACATAATTTCTTTTGGGACTTACGTGAACTGTAAGACATCCTGCGGGGTCATGACTTCCCACAAGACAATCCCATATTTACAATGTGGAAAACGTGTACAAAACAAGTTCTCAAATGGTCTATTTCATAATTAATCTGGCAATATGGAAAGATTAGTAGAACATATGTGAAGTAAATATATAATTACTTAACGAGTACTTATGAATGCCCATTACGAATGGAGGATTCTAGTTTATCTATAAAAAAAACCATGACGACATAATCAACTAAGTCACGTGTAGGACGAGGCCATAATCAGCTACGTCCTGAATGACGTAGCTAGGTTCGTCATGCACGCTTAGTTGACGACGGACTAAGCGTTGTTGTACGAAGTGTATGTATTTGATATTTAATAAACATGCTGTTGAATATTTTGAAACTAATTTGACTTGGCACTGTTGCTGCCATACTGCCCCTAGTCAAATTAGTTCCAAAAACTTCAACAGCTTACCTGTATACTTTTCTGTAAATTGAGATTTAGAGTGTACAGGGACAAATGGACCCCAACAAGGAAAACGTGTGGATGAAATTTAGATAGAAATGGGCGGGGCTTATCTAAAACTGGATTCCACCATTGACCGCTTTGTGTTCGCAGGATCAGATGCTTCTACACCATCTGAACATAAGACCAATAACCTAAGCGGAGATCACTAACTTGTAGAATAATCCTGAAATGGCTGACTAGGCTACCAGAATAGTATGTCATAGCAGACATCACAAACTTGAACAAGAAAAATGGATTGCATAGCATATATACATTACTCAACAGTTGTATACTATTTAAAGGTCTGTGTTTCTAACACATGCATGTACATACATAAGGTTTCTTAATTCCTACTTACCTGCCATGGAAAACATAGATTTTGAAAACTTTACACAGTTTTACTTGCCAAATGCAGTTTTAGTCACCGGAAGCAGTTTTACTGGGATAATCACCACGGGCTTCCTTATCAACAATGACCCTGTAGGGAGCTATTTTATTGGAGGGTTCCGGCGGATCCATCAATTCTCTGGTGTCATCATCAACTACGCCACGTGTGGGGTGGCGTCATAATGAAATATGGCATGACTTACGTAGCTAACGGTTCGTCACGAACTGTTGCGTGATGGCTGACTAAGCGTTGTTGTGCGAATGGTATGTCCTTACTATTTAATAAACATGCTGTTGAATATTTTGAAACTAATTTTACCGGGCGCTGTTGCTGCATAGGCAGCAACAACAGCAGGTCAAATTAGTTTCAATATATACAATAGCTTACCTGTATCTTTTTCTGGAATCTGAGATTCAGAAAGTGGAGGGATCTATCACAACACAGACAGAGCATGGGTGAACCTTAGCTAGAGATGGGCGGGGCATAGCTAAAACTAGATTACTCTATCAAATCGAGGTCTTAATTTCATTTCCTCCATGTGGTTAATGAACCGTTCCATCTTTAGCTATGCCCGCCAATCACTAGCTAAGCTCCACCCACACCTCGCCGTGTTGGGATTGATCGATCCCCAAATGCCATAGCTATCAATTTCCTGCAAACTCTACAGGGAAGCTGTTGAATATTTTGTAACTAATTTTACTGGGTGCTGTTGCTGCCTATGTCAAATTAGTTTCAAAATATTCAACAGAATATTTATTAAATAGTAAAAGCAAACAATTTGTACAACACCGCATAGACCGTCTTCAAATATGCGTTCGTGACGTACTTATCGACGTCATTCATGACGTCATTCATTATGATGTCATTGTGTGCATCACGCATTTCATTATGACGTCATATGATGGGTGGGTACACTGGAAAGGTGAATTACATGGCTTCGTTATTGCATCTGACTCAGATCTAATCTATTATATTATTTACCAGCATGGTTTGGTTGCGTATCTAACCAATGAAAACATAATTTCAATCTATTAATCTAATGTTACATTGCATTTCTGTTCACTTTTGCTTCCAATTACCAAAAGCGAATTCAGTCCTTGTAGGAGGATATGTATGCGTCTGCGCTAGCCAGTAAGTAGAACACGCACATATTACGATGACTACTCACAGTTTTTGTACAAGTTCATTTCACGCAGTGTTCGTTCGCATACTCGCCAGTTATTAGTTTAATAGGCCATTCTCGCTCCACACCTCAGCAGTTCACAATTTCAGTTTTGCTAAAGGTAATCTAAATTCCGGTTCCGTCTTCTGGCGGGTTCTTTTTCATCTGGCTTGACTGACTCGCTTAATACAAATTTTATATAAATTCACACACGCACGCATTCCCTCCAGCCCGCCACCCACCTCCCGCACCCCATATAACCCCCCCCCCCTACCACCACCCCACCCCCTAAACACACACCCCACACACACACACCGCACGCTCGCACGCACTGATAACAGCTGTATGGAATGTAATTTGAACTTGCATCATTTGCATCTGCCGGTGAAGTTACTTTGCAAACGCAGTTCAATACAACAACCATTTGGGGGTGGAGTGGGGGGGGCAGGGTGGGGTGGGGGGTGGGTCGGCGGGTGGGGTGGTATTAGTGAGCCTGTACAGGCGAGCAGCAATGGACCTTTCCAGTTTATCCACCCATCATATGACCTCATAATCAACTACGTGATGTGTAGGATGACGTTATAATCAATTACAGCATGAATGACTCGATTTACGCCGTCTTAAGCGCTTAATAGTCAGACACGTAGTACGAATTGTATGTTTTTACTACTTAATAAACGCTCTGTCGAATATTTTGACAATTATTTGAATGGGCGCGGTTGCTGCACCAAGCCATATTCAAAATATTCAACAGCTTACCTGTATAATTTTCAGGAAATTGATAGTCGTTCGTGGATCGCTCGAGGTGCGGGTGGAGCTTAGCTAGAGATGGGCGGGGTATATCTATAACTGCAACGGGCCATTGGCCCATAAGCAACCTTACGCGGAACGCAGACCACTTTACACGCTATCGTAGGGTGGCACTAGTCGGAGGAGTGTTTTGAAGATGCTGACCGCATGATTGCCAAAAGCAAAGTGTTATGCCTCATTAGCTTTTGACAATGATGACCTACGTCACGAAAAGATTATGACAAATATCCCCCGAGTTACCAAGTCATTAACACTCAGACTACTCAGACTCAGACACGAGATAACCTAATGAATAGTAGCATGAGTAGTTCTGATGTCCTCCACACTCCATACGTCGTCTTCTTGCCCACTCCACAGAATGCAAGAATAGTAGTTCATTTGGCGTTTGGACAATTCGGTCTTTCGCGCTCGTCAAAACTAATTTTCCCACAAAAACATGATGCCAAGCTGTTCTCTCTGATGGAATGTCTTTTCATGGTAAACTGTGACACAAAATTCAGTCTCCTGAAGCATCTGCCGATAGCCAAAATAAGATCAAAATAAGCACAAAATATTCAGCGGCTTGCCTATATAGTTACATCGAATTATAGATTCTGCGGTTTAGAGTTACACAAGCAGTTTTTCTGTTGTCAGCATTAGAGCACTTTTAGACTGCATAAGCATCAATGATTAAAAACATCTAGGGCCCTACATGGCCAATATTTACCTATGTTCGCCCACGGAACTACAATAGAAGAACTATTGAGAAATCACATATCTTAAAGGATAACTAACCTCATCTCTTGATGCCCATTGAGGTGATCTAATATGCCACTCATACATCATTTATGTAGTTTTGAGCAATTTATCATTCTGCTGAAGAAAAATAGTCAGGCTTTAGTATATACGCTCAGTCATAGAGGCGCCATCTATAGTTTGACAATGTGGTGTAAAAGCAACCATACAGGTAAGCTGTTGTATATTTTGAAACTAATTTGACGGGAAGTTGTTGCTGCCTTAGGCAGGAACAACTTCCAGTCAAATTAGTTCCAAAATATTTTAAAAGATCAGTATTGCATAATAAAGAATGTAATGCATTGGCACATACAGCGCATCACACATTATCGCTTGAGGAGACAAAATGGCGGCGATCACTATTTAACATTTACCTGATATTACAAAGCAGAGAATTGCGATACAGAGAAGGGAATGTGACAGGATATGAATGATGTGGAATCTATAAACCATAAAGCATCCCTTTAAAGTTGTGCCTATTTTTCAGAATCATACCTTCCTTAAAAGGCTTCCTTTGGACCCAAGTATGCTGCCTGGGCTATAAATACAAGCTTAATATAGTGGCGCCTACGTTCAACTCAATGTACTAACTTATATATCCCGTGATGTATCCCTACTGGCTTTCATCGTGACGCACGCATATCCGATAGAGTAAATAACGCACTCATGTGTAATAAGGCGAGCGCAGTAGACAACTGCACGATGTAGTTTACATTGAATGAACCTATCATTAACTTTTAAAAAATAAGTCACCTAATCTAATGGAGGAATCCAGTTTTAGCTATGCCCCGGCCACCTCTAGCTAAGCTCCATCCACATTTCGCCGTGTTCTGATCGATCGATCTCTGCACTGCCTGACTATTAATTTCCAAAAACCTATACGGGTAAGCTGTTGAATATTTTGAAAGACATACAATTCGTACAACACCGCTTAGTCCGTCATCAATTAAGCGTTCGTGACTTAGCTACGCCATCTATGAGGTCATTGATTCTGGCGTCGCCGTACACGTCTGTAGCTGATTATGACGTCATATGGTTGATGGATAAACTGGATTGTCCCATTTTTCAGACACTTATACGGGTAAGCCGTTTGACATTTTGCGAGCTCGCATATACATGAGATCCACGTTACTCAACATAACCTCTATTAAATTACGATAGAGCGTTCACAGTTTATAAGCTAGTCATGTAGCACAGGATGCAGTCAGAAAATGTACCATCTAACCATTTCCACCCATACAGCTTTTGAAGGCTAATTGGAGAAGGATTTCATCACATCACGATGTTCTTAATGTAGATATTGTGTGACGTGAACTCTTTCTAGGAGCACGGCATGTGTATGCTTTGTGCAATATGCTTTCGAGGACAAAGGAAGGTACAGGTTGGAAACAAGCTAAATGTCATAAATGTCAATTAATCTAATGGACCTTTACAGTTTATCCATGTGTCATATGATGTTATAACCAACTACGTGACGTGTAGTGTGACGTCATGATCAATGGCGCCATGAATGACGTAGATAGGTTCGTCACGAACGCTTAATTGATGACGGGCTAAGCGTTGTTGTACGAATTTTATGTCTTTACTATTTAATAAATTTGCTGACCACAGATAGCAACAACACCCAGTCAAATTAGTTTCAACATATTTAGCAGTGTACATGTATTGTTTTCTGGAAATTGCTAGTCATGCAGGCCGTGGATCGAGCGATCCCAACACGAACGGGGTGTGCCTGGAACCTAGCTAGAGATGGGCGGGGCAAAGCACAAACAAGACAGGTCCATCAGGTGTAGTTTCTTGTATGATCGCCAAAACAAATGTTTTAATGCCATACGGTTTGTACCATGCAACTAGTCATATAGCGTAGCATATTATAGTATCATCTCTGCACAAGCGGTGGGGCGGTGTGCGGGGTGTGTGTAGTATGAGTGAATTTAGCAAGGTGTAAATTAAAAGTAAAGTCTATATTAGCGACCATCGAATGCTCCATTTGCAAATGAACTGAAGGACAAATTCGTTAACCAACCCCTCCTCAATATAAACGCATGATCTCCGGATAATTGATGTACAACCCCTCTTAATTACCTATGAAAACTGACACAATGGGGCCCCAGCTACGGCTGCAAGGTATTTAGAGGACTTGACTTCAAGGGCCATGTAAGAGTTATATAGACACAGGTTAGATGAAGCATGAACGTTCAACGATCATGTGGAATTGTCGCGATGTCTAGTAACATATTAGGGCGAGATCGGTGCCTTACATGTATTAACTAGCTCTTCAATGAGTAAAGGCCGGAGCCTGAATACACCTCAGCAATTTTTTCATATAGGTCAGACGAATTACAAATGCTTCTTATGAAAGCCTTAATGTACCGACATCAAAATGGTATTTATTGCGAAGGTTGTGCGTGTGATTCGAAGCAATCTCGATAACACTTCAACAGTTTGACGCGATTGATCATAGAAGCCAAATATGGAATTAATTTAAATATCTTATACTACACGGCACACGCGTAAGTCCGTGTGACAACCAATTCGCCACCTACAGATAATTCAGAAAAATAATTGGGAAAAGAAATGATTGCCTCTATCCTAATCAGTATTCAATCAGACTGTTCTCACACACTCTGTGGTAGAAATGTTGTCGTAATATTGAACCCTCGTGATTGCGAGGAACTAAGTGGGAGAAAACCATCAATTAGGTTATGCTAGATACCGACCTTCACATATTGGGATACCTAAGGAACGCACAATGGCTACAATCATGGGTATTTCATTTGAGTAGCAAATTATCTTCCTGCTTCAACGAAAACTATAGAGATGAATTTCTCGCTCGGTCCGCCCATTTTTTGTTAAGCTACACCCACGCTGTGTTAGTGTTGAGATCGATCGAACCATGAATTCCCAAAATCCCAATATCAACGTAGAAAAGTAGATTGTTGAACATCTTTAAAACACTTTCACTGGATGTTGTTGCTGCCTATTGCAGCAAAATGCCAGCAAAATTGATTTAAAAAATACTCCACAGAATGGTTATTAATTAGTAAAGGCATATAATTAGTACACTTGACGGACTAGTAAGAGTTTCTCAATGACTTAGATACGCCATGAACTTGGATACGCCATTCATGGGGTATTTTAATGGTTACGTCAGGCTGCCTGTGAAGTATTTGATTATGCCACCATATACCTGACAGCCAGATTGGAGTCTTTTTCTGCCCACTAGATGCACAGATGCAACACTTCACACCGCCATCTGTTACATCATTTTGGTTGTATGTACGGCCATATATACACGATGATTCAATCCATCTGTGTAAACCAGAGAGCAAATGGGAAACTTTGTGAAAGCACACGCAAATTTGAGATCATAAAATAAGTTGCATTCAACTTGAAACAAATCCTTAAAAATATTGGCGTATTTTAAAGCATACGTTACATTCATTACTCTTACGAGTCTGCTCTGAACCAATCCCGGCTTTATGACATACACACTGTACACATATCAGGATAGACTAACGTGTCGTATACACCTGGCCTGTCAGTCTATCACAATACGTCATCGCGATGGTTCAGGGTCAGAGAAAACTCGAATTATTTTAAATACATTACGTATAGATTGTGATATTTGATTCTATTTGCAGATCAAGGTAACCACATCAGGAATCTTTTTCGAGGAATAGAACTATGTGGCATGATGCATACCAAATAACCCGCTCACCTCAGCTCACTCTACAGTACGGCCCAGAAACAAGTTAACACGATTCCAAAACAAAACAGAAACCTGGTAGTTAGGACAATTTCGTATACAGTGTTAGAAATGTCCTGTTGAATATTTTGAATATTTTGAACATAATTGGATTAGAAGATATTGCTGCCTTAGACAGCACTATCTTCCAATCTAATTGTCTTCAATATATTCAACAATCCGTTTTATTTAGTTTTGAGGTGTAACGTATCCAGTTGTGCGCATGGCAATGCGTTATAACTGGTTGATGGAGATTTTCCAATAGAAGAATACTCATTCACAAGTTAAATTGAATTATCTAGGTGAAATTGGTCATCTTCTAAAGAATGCATCTACCTTTATCAAATCAGCGGGACGGATAACAGCTAGATTGTTTTTGCTTTTGTAAACAACAACAGCCCAATGCAGTGATAGAGACATAGCATCTCCCAACATTTCAACTCATCTCTCACATACGTGCTTTTAATCTCGCACAGCAGAGTCGGATGACAGAGTCGAGCGCGTACAGCGTGACAGCTCTCCTATATATAGCCCCATGGAGGTGCGACGTTTTTTCAGTTGTTACAGCCTACCGCAGACTCATAGATCATCGATATGGTTTCTTTTTCCAAATCACATGTTAACAATGGTCCGATTTCTCTATATAAACCAGATAGCACCTGGGAAAATTAGCAAATACATACAAGCCGTCGAAATTAGAGCTCGGCATTTGTATACACATCTGTATTCGAATATTCGCATAATTATACGAACGAATATTTGAACTATTCGAATACTTCAGACGATTGGGCAATTGAAACTAAAGATCGTCGATATGGGTATGGAAAGACTGGGAATCCTTCGTTGGCGAGACTTATGATTGGTACTGTGGCAGACAAGTATTTCTTATTCATAGTAACATGTTACACACTCGCTGAATTATGAGAACCAGCAGAATACACACTACTAAAAGAAGATAAGGATATCTGTGTTCAAATGTCAAAACCTCAAATATTCTGGACTTCTGGTTCAGAAAGTGCAACATGCGCACCGATTGTGGCTTCAGGTTGCTGCGCTTATCTGTTACAATCAGTCCGGCCTTTGAAAAGGCACGCTCTGATGATACACAGGTGGCTGGAATTCCGACGTATGCCTTTGCCAGTTGGCTTCCTCATTCAGATACGCGTTAAGCACTTTTTGCTCGTTACTGCTTGTGTCATCGCAACTTTAGGTCTAGTACAATGGTCAAATGATGTTGAGCCGAAAAGGGTTTCAAGGCGTTTAGGTTTTTCTTCATTCAATGGTACACAGACCGATCGAACAGGTTATGCCCTAATGTTATGAAATATATTGTCTAGGCCATGTCTGCCTGTTAATCAGGGAGTTAAGTCACGTTCCCACTGCTACATGATGTTGGTCTACAGGATGTTAGTCTTTAATCAAAGGGTATACAATACCACATCGGTAAACCTAATACAATTAAAATCTAAATCAATTTTGGCATTTTCGCTAAATATTCGAATGTCTATATGAATGAATATTTAAATATTAGATTATTCCGATCGACCTCTAGTCGAGATCACGAAAATACATCCTTTCGAATTGAAATACATCCTTGCATCATTTAATCATTTAAGTATGTTGGCATATTTTAGAGGTTTTACACTTTTTACTAGTCCGAGTCTTATATGACAGTGTACCGGCTATGTGCCATGTGCAGATATCTGGCTAAACTAACGTGCCCGATAAACATGGCCTGCCAGTTTATCACAATATGCCATAATGCCGTTTCAGGGTCAAAGAAATCTCGAATTATTTCTACCAGAAATTCCCAAAATGTGTGATTTACGGATATCTGAAGGAGCGCCTGATGGAGCTGCCACATGTTTGCGTTGTCTCACTGATTGTGCCAGAGTTAGAGGTCTGATGTCGACAAGAAACTAATTACATACAAATAAATTGACTACTGACTCTCAGTCAGTTTGATTGTGTAGCCTCCAGGGGTATGCACTGCTCCATAAATCCTCCTTGCGCTGCGGCACTACATGTGCATGGCGCGTCGGCCGAAGGTGCTGGTTAGCTCCTCTCGGGGTTGCGGATCTGGTTGAGCGTATCTCCGGATAATACATAGACTGACCTCGCATGACGGTGGAACATTCACGTTCCAGTGGGCCCGTGCGACCATTGTCATGCAAACGAAACCACACCATATCACCCCGGCTGTTGGTGTCACTGGTATGTCGGTCCATTACTTAAATTAAAACGTGACATTTTAAATATATTCTAACTAATCTATTATAGGAACAAACAATCGTACCCGTTTGCTGCTATGGAGGGAGTGAGTACATAAGACTTAATGTGATGTTTACCTAATTAATCCTCGCCAGAGGTACCTCGCTGATCTCCGATCAGTATTATCAGCAATGTATCCCCGCAAGGGTGGGTCCCAACGCGGCCACTTGATAAGTTTATTACAAACCATTATACCCCTAACATATATATATATATATATATATTTTTTTTTTTGCGAGAGGAAAGTGCCTCGCGCAGGCCTCCATCACAGGAAAATGCCTACAACGCCAAAGCGAAAGAAGAGAGATGGCAAAACGGGCCACTCTCTTTTTCAAACTTATGCTAAGGTAGGTAAAGTGAGTCAACCTAGTGAAATTAAAAGTTATTGTGATGCACGCTGCATTACGTGAAGATGGGGTGGATGATTTCCGCAGAATTCAACACCGTCACCTTATGTAGGTTTCAAGATACTGTATTGGTAGTTGCCGCTTTATTTATCTGGTCCTTCTGCTAGATCCTATCCTATCATTTAGTTTTTAGGTCCATATTTCAAGCTTAGGCCATAAGTGGCTGGGATTCCTACCTATCTTTAAAACATAAGCCTGTATGGTCACCTTCAGTATGGTCACCTTCATGGAGCATCCCCCTCAGAGAGACAGCATGCGGACATATTACACGTTGGCAGCTCCAGAATCATATAACGATCCTGTCACACACCATCCCGCAACCACATATAACAGCGCATGGACAAGTCACATTACATAAGTATTTAAAAGCACATATAAGTTTATGATGGGGAATAAGAGTCAGATATCCAACTGTGGTGACATTCCCGTGAGGGCGTAGTGGGTTCCAAGACCGCACCCAGTCACTTTATAGAGTTTGATGGAGATCTGTGTATTGTCTCTCACCTACCGCTTCGGGGGCGGATCTTGTGAGATCCGCACCCTTTGACTAACATTTACCTGTCTGTAGTGATATGTTTAATGCCCAGAGATGCACTGCTGGTCGGTTAAAATAATATAATGTTTTTGCAGTGTTTTTCTACTTTGGAATGGAAGTCTAAACTAACAAGTATCCGTAAATACAGAGGGAATATTTGCGGTGATTGACAGTGTGGTTCTAACCACTCTGAAACCCCAGTACTTTCAGAGTCAGCTCTAACCAACGTCTCGGAGGGAAGTCCAGCCACTTATTAAGACTTGCGGCTGGAGGAGCGTAGACAGAGACAATTAGGAGGCCTTAAGGTATATGGCCAATTTATACATCCTTGCCGGTGTGCGGTGTTACATATCGGCCACATCCGGAAAAGAGACTTACACAAAATTTCTCTAAGGGTTGATCGCCCGTAACTACTTATAACCCTATCCTATTGAGCTAAAATAGTCCAGGGTTTGTCGGCCACATGTCAGGTTCGCGTAGTGACAACATGAATGGCGACCTCAGTGAAATTTTGATGCTGTGTGGGGAACAAGGTGGTGCGGATGTTGTTGCTGTATAGTGTAAGCTAGTGATACTGTGGTCCACGAGCTTTTCTATAAAATAAGCAAAACAACATAACTTGGATGGCTACTGCCATATTACTCACTTATCACAGTACAGTCAAAATATCAAGGTCACACAACATTGCGGTGTCGGTTTTCATAAGTGAAAATAAATAGTATTTACATTTAAAAATATAGAAACTATAAATTGCGGTCTCAAACGACCATGCGATACTTGTTAGTCATCAGTACCTGTTATAAAAAGATGCAAATATGATGATACAGTTGTGGAGTACCTATTAGTCATCGGTACGGGAAAAGTTCTGACATCACTGTAATTGAAGCGTCACGTGTCCGAGGCGCGAGATGGCACGATGCTGTTAGCTGCTGGAAGTATATCTGCAGGCGAACTTGTTGATGCGGCTCACTCTCGGGACGGTGAGGGATAACTGCTACGGATGAAGATGGCTAGTAGATAGTCTATGTTAAGATCACATACTATATAATGTACGCAGATATAGAGAAAGTTCGGTAAGTATGCGGATTTTCAAGTTATCCCTTAATCGTGAAGGGCTACGTGTAGCAGTTGCTGGATGCATGAACATTCTTACGGATTCAAGGTGGGAGGCACCGCATAGCTCGTGCGGTGCACCAGACAATGTCCTAGACTGTGATCAAAATGCTAAAAGTTGTACACGATCCATGTGCGGAATTTGTATCACCACTTTTCAGCGTGGCCGGCAGATCTGGCGAGTTATCCGTAATCACCACTATCTCACATACTAATTTAGAGATCTTACATGATAATCAAAAAGCTCATCCGTATTAAATAAAGGCCATTCTGTGGTGTTACTTGGTGAGGGAACCTTTCTTTAATTTAGTTATAAATCTATTTTACGGATGCGGTGCGTGTGCTCTTGAAACGAGGACGACTTAGTCTGCTCTGAGAGACACACGACCATGGGCCTCTCCCTTCCTCACTGATGATTTCTTATTTTCCAGCCCCTTTTATACTACTCATAACGTCATGGCTGGAGCGCCACAGAAATCAGCGAGCGAGCTACAGAGGCAGGGAAGCGATCACTTGACGCCCTATCGTACCCATGCACTAAGTACATGCATGCGCAAAGCCTATGGAGAAGTATATTTTCAAAGGAATGTGCTCGTTCAATTATGGATAACCCGGCCATTTCTGGACCGATTTTAAAAAGGTAAAAAGATTTGGAATCCTCGTTTCTTCCGACCATAATAGATAGCTAGCACGACGAGGAAATTAAAATTTAAAGGAATTACATCTACCAACTCCGTACAAAATTTGAAGCTTTTCTCTCCAACGCTAATGCACTTTGGCAATCAATCTCTGACGCCCGCGCTAGGCGATCTCACGGACTCGTTTTTAGATCCTCCCTCATGGGGATCTATACACACGTATCGTCCTACCCAATGGGGAGTGCTCGGAACGTACCCGGACCAGCTGTTCTGTACCCAGACTGGCTGGGACGGTCCGTACCTGACCTGTCGATCAGCACTACAATTGCTATAAATACACTGTGGATTTTTTTGCGATTTAAAATTTTATTCGCAGCTCAGGATAGCTATATCTGGTATCGTTCTTCAGGGAATAGAATTGCGTGATAAGATACGTACAAACTAACCTGCTCACCTCAACTCACTCTACAGTACAGCTCAGAAATAAGTTAACATATTTCCCAAACCAAAAAAAAAATGACCTGTCGATCAGCACTACAATTGCTATAAATACACTGTGGATTTTTTTGCGATTTAAAAAAAGTCAAAAGAACGCTTAATAACTTGTAAATTCATCAATGACATGGTTCGTAAACTACAGCCACACATTTCGATACTCATGGCGGAGCTAGATAGCGGTACGCCATTATGATAGCGACGTCAGCTAATGAGTGGGTGGTAATTGATTATGACGTCAGATACTTGAGTGACAGATCGAATCTCTGCATTACCAGTGCTTATTTACATCGAGCAGGATATTCCTGGGCGTATCCACAGATGCAATCTTTCATGTAGTTCGTAAGAATGGCGGAATCCAGACTGAGCTATACCCCGCCAATCTTTGGCCAAGCTCCACACACACACTTTGGCCACGTTGGGATCGACCACTCCCTGAGCTCAATGCTTATCAATTTCCAGAAAACTATACAGGAAGCTGTAGAATATTTTCACTGGGTGTTGTTGCTGCCTATGTCAGAAACAAGGCAGCAAGAGCGCCCAGACAAATTTGTTTCAAAATATTCAACAGCATGTTTAGTAAATAATACAGACACACAATTCATTCAACAACGCTTAGTCCGTCTGTAATTAAGCGATCTGTACGAATTCAGCTATGTTATTCATGACGGCATTGATTATAGCATCATCCTACACGTCACGTAGTTGATTACGACGTTATATGATTGACTGAGAAACTAGAATCATATTTAACACTATTTAATAAACAGGGCAGCCACGGCGTCAAGACAAATTAGCTCAAAATAATCAACAGCTTACCTGTATAGTTTTCTGGAACGCGATAGTCTAGCAGTTTAGGGATCGATCGAACTAAAAACGGCGAAGCATATGTGGAGCTTAGGTAGAGATGGGCGTGACATAGCTAAAACTAGATTCCTCCATTGTCTACAATTCACCACACTCTATCAACCCCCGCCCACACTTATTCAATCGGATGTCACTCTCGTGGTCATAGATCTATCTCCCCGATACAATCACGAGCTTTCTCCGTCGCCTCAGATGTAAATTGCATCCATTTATGCATCAATCACTATACTTCAAATGTGACCCCTCAGATAATTCTAAACACATAATCCACAAGTATCTGAGTTCCAGTCATTGTTGTCGTGAGAGCCTCTAGATACCTTGTCTCATTCAGTACGGCAATAATCTTTTCTATGTACGACGCTTCATCATTTCACATTTCATTCAATTGCGCAGTTGCCATTTGTTAGTTAGAAGGCGGTATATTCTGATGGCTGTTGTTGCAATGGCCATGACCTTATTCCTTTACTCGTGACATGTGGCCATCTAATATATTATGGTTTCTTTATGTTGAGCACACAGGGACAAAACTGGTCTATAAAGCTTAGTCCAAAGGTGAACACCGTCGGTTGTTTACTGCAAATGTTTGCTATGATAATGGATTTTGAGGCTTTGATGATTAGATGATGGTGATTCCTGCAAGAAGTCTCAAAGAGCAGTCATCACTTGCCCGCTAAGTCATGTATCCCTAATAGGTAGGTTTGACTGTGTATTAGTTGCTTAATAGAGCTATCTGATCTGTCGCTCACGTATATGGCAATCATAATGGCATATTTTAAGGCTGTCGTCGAAAAGTTCGCCAAGTATGTTTTTGATGAATTTATAATTAATAAAAAACATCTTGTTGACAATTTTTAAGCCGATTTGATTGTGTGCTGTTGCTGTCAATTCCGCTGTTGCTGTTCTTGTTTGTCGTTGTCATTGCGATCCTCATTGTCATTATCGTTACCACTGTACTAATTTAAACTGATGTTATTCTTGCGGTTGTTGTTGTTGTTGTTGTTGTTGTTGTTGTTGTTGTTGCTGCTGTTGTTGTTGTTGTTGCTGTTCTTGTTGTTCGTTCGCTCTGTCGTTCGTTGGTTTGTTTGTTTGTTTGATTTTGCACATATCCACATATTCGTCCATAGTTAGGTCCTTCTTTTGTTAGGTTTTCAAGCCCTCGACATAAACTTACATTTCCGAAACATATTCGTGTACTTGCTCTATGTGATTGGTCATAATTGGATTCTCATCCCTGTCTAAGCTGCCTTTGAAGTCCTTTCTCGGATCTGGTGTTAATTCTGGTCCTGTTGATTTGCCGCTTATGCTCGTAGAGAGGATATGCTTTGTTGCTTCCTTTATGGCCTGCACTCGTCTTATACAAATTGCTGTGGGTTGTATTTTTACGGACATCTAGTAATTTCCTGAGGACAACTTTCCAACAAATAGCCAAGATCTTAGGCCAGTGCTACAGCCTAATTTATATGCCCTGATGTTGTGACAATAGAGGAATCCGGTTTCTCAGTAGGTCATATGACGTCATAAACAACAACCTCATGTATGTAGACTGACATCATAAACAATTACGACATGACTGGCGTGAGTATGTCCGTTATAAACGATTAATAATCCGTCTTGTTGTACGAAGTATATGTCTTTACTATTAAACACAAATTATGTTGTGTATTTTGAAACTAATTTCACTGCAAGCTGTTGCTGTCATATGAATGAGCATAGGATAAATACGTTGTAGTATTGATATGAATGCAGTATCACATTTATACGTCATGTCTGGTTACAATAAGCCTGATAGTTTAGCTGCAGCAAAGCTAAACAGAAATGTTAACCAAAACTGCCAATGCCGTAGATAATGCGGACAGCACAGCCGATGCGTACGCGCTCCACCGGTGAAGCTGACGCTAACGTGATGATGACATACTCTGTTCATTTCTTCGAACAGCTGAACTAAAATGGGCAGAATAATTCCTTATTTCTGCTGCATTTTGATAAATCAATCTGCAAATGTGTGCAAAATTAGTGGATCAATAGTCGTATTCCTATGACAATTGATATTCTGCGCAAACGGGCCAATTGTTAGAAATAGAACCCTGTTTGAAAAATGTACTCTGGCCATAGAGTTACATTGTAATGAAGAGATCCGACCTATCAGTCATGTATATGACGCCATAGGCAATTTAATCCAATTACGTCACAAGTTATCTGACGTCACAATCAAAATGACGTATTTTACTCAGTCAAGAGCATCGGACGGTCTGTCAAGTATACGAATTGTATGTAGTAGAAGAGTTTGTAAACTAATACACATTTTGCTAATTACTTTGAAACTAATGTGACTGGAAGATGTTGATAGGCAGCAACAGCCCGAATTCAAATTAGTTTCAAAGTATTCAATAGATTTCTTGTATGCATGATTACTGCATTCTGCGGCTGTAGTAGTAGAACCATCCTACATCTGCAATCAGTCCTTCTTCACTTTTCCACTTGTCTTGTCATCAACCATCATCTGTAGCTTCGTTGAGTGTACCGAGTTCTGCTTTCCTAAGGTCACCTCATAGCACGGTGGCAGATTTATGCAATGACGTCCTCTCCTGGTTTCCTGTATTGCCATGATATTGTGATTCTTGTCAATCAGGGTTCAAATTAGATAAATTGATTTTAACCCAGTTTCACAGTGAGACATGGACGGGGCATAGCAAGGCAAGGGTCGATCTCTGTAGTTATGGCTGCTCTTTAAGTTCCTTGAATAAATCACCGTCTTCTGGTCATAGTAAATCATTTGTATAAAGCAATCGCTCTTTGATATCCGATACAGTGTCAGCTATACACAGGTCTGCACCTGTGTATTCATAGGAAAGTAACGGTCACCTTCGAACTGTCGAGCTGTCCCCAGTGAAGGAATACGGCCATAGCCATTGCGCAAACCTAAAACTGTCAGAAGACACAAGCCTCCCTCTACCTAGAAAATGGCAAACGTACAATGGACAGAAATACTCGACGAAGCATTATATTATTACATGACGGCCGAGCTGGAAAGATTATTTTTGGAGTGAATGTGACACGGTAATCAGAAGCCGTCACAAAAACAATGACCAAATCTCAGAATATTGTAGATTCAATGTTTGGCATTTTCGCCAGCGCTGCATCCAAAATAGTGATTGTTGCTTCAATGGATGCAATTTGCATCTGAGGCGGCAGCGGATGAGCGGGCTAGTATAACGAAGATAGATCGACGAACCTGAGCGTGGCATCATATTGAATACGTGTGGGACGGGTGGGGGTATGATGAATTGGAAACAATTTTGAGGATTTGAGAAAACAAAGAAGCTCAATTTATTGAGGGGTGAATTGTGGATTCGTGTGTGAAGCTGGGAGTTAAAACAAAGGTGGCATATACGGGAGCAGACTGTAGAGGCAAATTGAACAAAATGAAGTCAAATCACCCAATCAAACGTGTATCAATGGGATTCTCACTCGGATTCAGCACGTGGCAGTTACCTCACAGGAGGAGTCAGTCTTGTTAATTAGAATCGGCGAAGCTTAAATGTGATCAGTTGGTCTGGAATTAAATTGGCGTTCTAATCATTTTAACCCTGAACTGTTAGTATCTCAATTTCCGAGACAAGCAAACAGAGAAACTGGAATATTTTGGAAAGTAATTTGTTAGAAAACTGTTCATACCATAATGCTCGGAGGCAATAATGGATCTTTCCAGTTTTAGCTATGACCAGCTCATCGCTAGCTAAGCTCCACCCACATCTCGACCGTGTTGGGATGGATCGACCCCCATATTGACTATCAATTTCCAGAAAACTTTAAGGGTAAGCTGTTGAATATTTATGAAACTAATTGGACTTGGTGATGTTGCTGCTATGGCAGCAAAAAGCAGCCAGTCAAATTAGTTTCAAACTATTTGACAGAATGTTTATTAAATACTAAAGACATACACTCCGAACAACGTGTCGCGCTATTAAGCATTTAAGCCAGACTAAGTTGAATTATTCAAGCTGTAATTGACTATGACGTCACTCTACATGTCACGTAGTTAATTATGACGTCACATGATGGATGAGTAAATTGGAAAGGTCCATTATCACTGGGTTCATTACAATAATGTATTCACTGTGCAGTTTTCTTACGTATAGCATCATTCTATTTTAAAGAGATGTGAAGAGTATAACAAGGTGGGGGTGCAGTTTCTAAGTATGCCCATCCCATTTCTAGCTAAGGCCTGTCCACGTCTGTATGCGTATTTGGCATCGATTTGGAAATTCGAAAACTGAATTCCCAGAATCCAAATTTCAAGGTAACGTTACCAAGATAACACAGCTTACAGGACCGATGTTGGGCCAATACCGTACCGATAATTTCAGTATCAGCCCTGTATCGGGCCATTATCCTGTGGTATCAGGGTACGGGTAAGCTAATGGCTATTTTGAAGACGGATTGAGGCAGGGGCGAGCTGGGCTTCAAGTCTAGAGCCTCTAAAATACAGGTCCTCCACTCTTAAACAATTATTGCATTTAGCCATTGGACTACATTTACACTCGTGCTACATGTAAACTGTTGGATATTTTGAAACCTTAGGCAGTACCAGATTTCCGACAAATTAGTTTCAAAATATTAAACAGCATTTTGGTAACAGGTGATGAATTTATTATGTTTCGGGGGTATTAGGGCCTAGTGGTGGTCGTCGTCGTCATAGTCGATCATCTATATACATATAAATGCCACTGCCATTGCTTGCAGTCGTATTGGTAGACAAAGAAATAGAGGGCTCCAATTTCTGACTGGAGTATCTGATTTCATAATCAAACACACCGCAAGTTTGTTCACGTCACAATCAAAATGATGTATAGCTCCGTCACGAAACTCGGAAAGTCGGTCACGGAGTGTATGTACTGCGTAGATTTGATGAATTTACAATGTGAAATGTGAAATGTTTTATTTACACCCAGACCATATCAGAATGGTATCTGGGGGATTTACTAGTTATATGGCTCAGGTACACATTGTATTTTTACAGTTAGATTTTGTCTTTTTATAAGATACAGTATACATCTATGCCATAGATCCCGATAATCATTATTATCAGTATCATTATTATTGCTGTTGTTGTTGTTTTTGTTGTTGTTGTTTTTGTTGCTGTTGTTGTTGTTGTTGTTGTTGTTGTTGTGTTGTTGTCCTTGTTGTTGGTGTTCCTGTTGTTGTTGGTGTTGGTGTTCTTTTCACCACCGCTGTTGTTACTTTTGTATTGTTGATGTTGCCATTGCCGCTTAACGTCGTCATCTTTGTCCTTGGCAACACCATCGTCATTCTCCTCATCATCATCATCTTCGTTGTCCTTATTGTTCTTAGCTATCAATTTAATTTACATTCTATTGACTAATTTCTAACTACTATTGGTAGTGGCTGTTACTATCTAACAGCTGCCATAGGCAGCAATACACCATCGCCCCTACCCTACCACATCCACCTCTCCCACACCACCAGGCAAATTTGTTTTGAAATAATAGACAGCTGATATGCATAGTTATATTGAAACTTTGATTTTGTGAATTCAGGTTTTACAGCTTCAAATCGATTCTAATACGTTCAAAATATGATCGGAGTTTAGCTAGAAATGGGCTGGCCAATTCTCGAAATCGGTCCCTCTGTTCAGCGTGAGATAAACTTCATGATTAGCCATTTCGGTTATGAAATCCAGAATCTACAATTACTGGGACGTTATCCCTTGGATATTTTGCCGTTAATCTGCTTGGAACTCACCAACCACACTGATCCAAAATTAGCTTCAGTAATCGCGAGTAATATTTTGTATTTCGATCATATTATTGTCTGTATACAGCAAATGATATTAATTCATATAACGTCCTTATCCAATGTGTTTCACAACGTCATACTTATGATGGAATCAGTGTTATTCCATTATCGCATGAGGAATCGAAATGTGCCAGGTACATCACCTAATGATCATAGTTTATTGTGCGCTGTAAATAATATAGATCATTATAAGCAGTAATCTAGGTAGATCTGAATGCGTGATGTAGACTAGCGTCAAAGGATAGCTAATAATTCTTATTTATAAATCACCATTTCTCCCGTTTACGATTCCTAGGTACTTATAGTATGTTGAAAGAATAATAATAATAATAATAATAAAAATAATAATAAGTAGAACACATTTACTGAAGAAACTGTAAATCTGCGATGACTGGGTATTAAGGAGTATTATAAGCCCTCTTCTCATATGATCATTGAACATGTCTGATGCTGATCTGATAAAAAGTCTAAGTGTTGTCACAGTTCAAAGATCCATAGGTGAACTTCCCATACTTTTACACAGGGTATGGAAAAGCTGATTTCTTGAAAACCGATAGCCTTGACCCTAGAGTATAAAATAATGTGTCTTGATTTGCTGTAGTGGAATTTGTAACAAAATCAAGGAAAATGCCATTAAATGGAAAATAAATGAGAACTTAATGAATTAAAGGTAAATGGAGGCAATTCATGCAAAAAACTGACCAATTTTTGTTTTTGACATGAACTGCCTCCCTTTACCTGTTGAAGTTGATTGTGTAAGTTCAATATGATGAATTCGATTCTCATGATGGTTTGAAAGTGACCCGTCCAAGATCAAGGTGAATCAGGGGTCAAAGTTACCAATTTTAGGCTTTGGCATGAATTACCTCCCTTTATCTGTTGGAGTTGATTGAGGCAATTAAATCTGATGAATTTCGATTGTTACTGACTACCTGGGCCAAACAAAATTCATTAATTTCTCCTTTATTTGACATTTGATGCCTTTTCCTTGATTTTGGGTCTAATGTGTGACTACGGATTCTGGAAGGATGCTAAGTTTCAACATGATCTGCAGAAACCTTAAGGGGAGTCGCTATCGGAATATCACTCTCATACATTTTTGGGGGGCATTTTTGGCACAGCTAAGCGTAATCCTCGGAAATTATTCACTGGATCCAAAAGCAAAATATACACATCCCATGCCCTAAGGTGTACTGAAAGTGTCTCACGTTTGGAGGCTAGAAATCGCAAATAGTACTCAAGGGACCAGGAAAATATGTTGGTGTCAGATGCGGGTTAACATATCCTAGAGGTCTGTTACGTTTCTCCATGATCTGCAAGCAACTCTAGGACGAGTTGCTGTCCGAATAGCACTCCCTTACATTTCCAATTGGACTTTCCGGACAAGAAAACGTGGAATTCTCGGGAACCATACACCAGATCCAATTCCTGTAGATGATCTATATATGCCTGGTGCGTACTGGAAATGTACCAAGTTTAGATATGATATTCCCAAAACTGGGTCATTTATCATTAAATCAATTTCCAATACATTCCCTATTGACATATTTGTCTACGATACAAAAATCTGAATATCTCATGAACCGTTTGGGATATCTGGGTTCTGAAATGGTGTCTGAGAGGCAATTCCGCCGCGGATTAGGCGATTTAAATGCTGAAACAATCTGACCATAATCCCGTCATCTATCAGCAAATCATGGAAATATTGTTTAGTGTGCAGATTTGCAATAATGGAAATGTTAATATGTCCACTAACGATTTTATTTCAGTAAGCAATAGTAGCCTCTGGTATCTAGGAATGTTAAAAATGCCAACCCCCTGACAGGGACAGACGTAAGAATGCTCATGATGTCAAATACTTGTTTTTATTCAGCATTTTCTCAAAAACTGGTCACTGAATCGAAAAGACTTTTTGGCCAACTTGCGGGTCAACAGATCCTAGACATATGTTAGGTTTCAAGACGATTCGGAAAAAATCGTACGAGCCGTCACTGACCGAATATTGCTCCCATACATTCCATATGGGACATGTTGGGAACGGAAATGCAGCGTTCTGAAAGGTTAACATGTTCGCTATGGATATTATTTTATTAATCCATAGTAGTATAATGTATCTATGTATATGCCAAATATCAAGTATCTGACCAACCTAGAAATATGAATTATCTTGATTCCAAGAAATTGAACTTATGCCAGATTTTCTCAAAAACGGGTCACTATACCCAAAACATATTTTGGGTCACCATGTGGGTCAAGACATGCTAGACGTTTTTCCAGTTTCAAGATGATAGAGGCAAAACTCTAGGAGCAGTCAGTATCCGAATATTGCTCTCATGCATTTCTTATGGGGACATGGGGGGCACGGAGTTCTGAATGGTTAGCATGTTCGCTAACGATTTTATTTCAGTAGTCAAGAAAAGTATAATACATCCACGTATATGTCAAATTACTTACAAATTTTCAAAAAAAAAATTTTCATAATTTTTCATTCTGAGTACATTTTTGCAAAACAACGAAAACTGGTGTTTTTGCCCAAAAGTTTTTCACGGCGGCCATTTTGAAAAAAAAGATTTTCAAAAATAATCATCTGTGGCAACATCCTACCCAAGTATGGGAGTGATCCGATCAAAACTCTAGCTGTAGTAGCACTTCAAAGTTACCAATTTTAGATTTTGGCATGAATTACCTCCCTTTACCTGTTGGAGTTGATTGAGGCAATTAAATCTGATGAATTTCTATTGTTTCTGACTACCTGGGCCAGACAAAACTCATTACTTCCTCCTTTATTTGACATTTAATGGCATTTTTCTTGATTTTAGGTCAGACTACATATTCTGGAAGGATGCTAAGTTTCAACATGATCTGCAGAAACCTTAAGGGGAGTCGCTATCAGAATATCACTTTCATACATTTTCTTTGCGGCATTTTGGGCACGGATAAGTGTATTTCTCGCAAAATATTCACTGGATCCAAAAGAAAAATAAGAACTCCATCATGAGTCGTTTTTCCCAGTAACAGTACGTGCCTGGAACACCCTTCCAGCACCTGTTGCTGTGTCTAATACCATACCAGAATCCAAGACCAACCTAAGAGCAATGTCTCGTATTCCCAGTCCCCCTCCGTGGTATTATGTCGGCTCAAGAGTGGCTAATATATATTTAAGTAGGCTTCACAATGGCTGTAGTGGATTAAACAGCCATCTATTCGATAACTTCCTCTCTGACTCTGCCAGCTGCGCCTGCGGCCGTCCTGATGAACCTGTTAAACATTACCTTTTTTACTATCCACCTTTTAACGAGCAAAGAACCACCTTTGAAAATGAGCTTGTCTCCAACCAACTCGCCTCAACAACTCTAACCACCCAGCAACTTCTATATGGCCGCGCTGACGTTGATGTAGAGTTAAACATTACAGTTTCTACCATTCTATGTCAATATAGTACTGACACCTGTCGGTTTAAATGACCTATAGTAATTACAAACACCACTCATGGATTGTGTCGACAAATCTATAGCCGCGGATGTTTCTGGATGGCCATGTAGTGTGGACCAGCACAGGTGACTAAAGCATATAGAGTTCCTCCTTTCTCCTTATACCACCTTGTGATTCGTTAAACCATGCTTTTCTCCTTCTCGCGAAGATTTTATTCTGTCATGATTAGGCTGCCTACAACATCTCTCCTCCTCCTCCTCTTCATCCTCCTTCTCCTCTTCCTCCTCCTCCTCCTCCTCCTCTGTGTTCTTGTTCTTGTTCTTGTTCTTATTATTATTAATGTTATTGTTATTATTAATGTTGCGACAGTTGGCAATATTATTATTCGCCTCTTGATTTATTTAATGTAATATATTTGTACGTAAGTGAGAGACACGCTAATAAGACATGTCTTAGTGTGCTCCCACATAGACTAAAATAAACTTTGTTTAAATCCAAAATAAAAACATCCCAGGCCCTAAGGTGTACTGAAAGTGTCTCAAGTTTGGAGGCTTGAAATCGCAAATAGTTCTCAATGGACCAGGACAATATGTGGGTGTCAGATGCGGATAACATATGCTAGAGGTCTGTTAAGGTTCTCCATGATCTGCAAGAAACTATAGGACGAGTTGCTGTCCGAATAGCACCCCCTTACATTTCCAATTGGACTTTTTGGACAAGAAAACGTGGAATTCTCGGGAACCATACACCAGATCCAATTTCTGTAGATGATCTATACATGCCTGGTGCGTACTAGAAATGTACCAAGTTTAGATATGATATTTCCAAAACTGGATCATTTATCATCAAATCAATTTCCAATACATTCCCTATAAAACATTCCCTATTGACATATTTGTCTATGATACAAACATCTTAATATTTCATGAACCGTTCGGGTTATCGGAGCTCTGTTAATGGCGTCTGAGAGGCAATTCCGCCGCGGATCAGCCGATCTAAATCCTGAAACAATCGGACCCTACTCCCGTCATCTATCGGCAAATCATTGAAATATTGTTTAGTGTGCAGATTTGCAATAATAGAAATGTTAATATGTCCACTAACGATTTTATTTTAGTAAGCAATAGTAGCCTCTGGTGTCTAGGGATGTCAGAAATGTCAACCCTCTGACAGGGACAGAAGTAAGAATTCTCATGATGTCAAATAATTGGTTTTATGCAGCATTTTCTCAAAAACTGATCCCTGAACCGAAAGATTGTTTTTGGCCAACTTGCGGGTCAACAGATCCTAGAAATATGTTATGTTTCAAGATGATCCTGAAAAAATCCTAGGAGCAGTCGCTGACCGAATATTGCTCCCATACATTCCCTATGGGACATGTTGGGAACGGAAATGTAGCGTTCTGAAAGGTTAACATGTTCGCTATCGATTTTATTTTGTTAATCCATAGTAGTATAATGTATCTATGTATATGCCATATATCAAGCATCTGACCAACCTAGAAATATGAATTATCGTGATTCAAAGAAATTTGGCTTATGACAGATTTTCTATAAAAAAAACGGGTCACTGTACCCGAAAAATATTTTGGGCCACCATGTGGTTCAAGACATGCCATAGGGTTTTTTCCCCGTTTCAAGATGATAGAGGCAAAACTCTAGCAGCAGTCAATAACCGAATATTGCTCTTATGCATTTCCTATTGGGACATGGGGCACGGAAATGCAGAGCTCTGAATGGTTAGCATGTTCGCTAACGATTTTATTTCAGTAGTCAGGAATAGTATAATACATCCACGTATATGTTAAATTTCAACCATCTGACCGCCCTAGATATATGAAGTATCTTGATTCCAAAAAATTCGGCTTATGCCGGATTTTCTCCAAATCTGGTTACCGTACCCAAAAAATATTTTCGGTGGAGATGCAGGTCAACACATGCTAGAAGTCTGTGAAGTAGTCGCTGTCCAAATAATGCTCCAATACATTCCCTATGTGACCTTTTGCCCGCGGAAATGCGGATATCTCTGAAACCACACACCCGATCTAGAAGAAAAGTAATAGTTAACTAGATCCCAATGGGCACTACAAGTTGACCTAGTTTGAAGTTGATTAGATCAAAACTGGAGGAGGAGATAGTTTGCGAATATCCTCGAAACAGTATCCTAAAAACAATAATCTGCGATAGCTCGCAGATTAATAATAAGAATAAAGATCCTGAGAAAAAACAATAATCTGTGATAGATCGCAGATTAATAATAATAATAATAATAATAATAATAATAATAATAATTACCATCATTCCATGTAACCGCCATTGGCCGTGTAAATGTATGTATTAATGGACCCCATATGCCACATTGTGACCTAGGTGTAAATAAATTGGATTGAACTGAGTTGTTAATGTCTGGGATCAGTGATCGTCCTATTGCACGATACAAGCCCTCCCAATCCCGATCCTGATATCGAGGTCCTACGTGCGTGGGTACGTGCGTGTGTGTATGCGTGCTGGGCACGTGAGCAGTGCCTGCGTTCGTCTATATCTCGGGAATCCTATGAGGTAGAATGACCCAATTTGGCACATACATTGATATTATGAGTGGCTAGAAACCTCTTTAGTCTGGAGATAATGGGCCACGAATTGAGGTCACGGAGTCAGTTATGCATCCCGAAATACACAGTTTTAGGCATAACTCGGGAAAGCAGGTGGGTAGAATCACAACTTTCGGGAGGGCAATGTTACTAGAGTGGCTAGAAATTGTTTTACCTTCGTGACAAAAGGTAAAACATTGAGGTCAAGGGGGGCACTTAATGCATACCGGAATACACATTTTCATCAATGGTTCTGCAAAACATGAAGGTAAAATCACCAAATCGGAAAGATACTTTCATCTTGCATCTTGCTAGAAGGGTAATTGTGTTTCAGGTCAAAGGTTCAAATATATAGGTCACGGGGTCACAAAATACATCCCGAAATACAGATTTCTAGAAATAAATCGTGAACGCAAATCACTAACCTTCACCCAGTCTTTCATTGTATACTTGGCTAGACGTTCTTTGAATTTAAGGACAAAACATCACTTATCTAGGTCACTAGATCACAGAGTGCATACTGGAATACACAGTATTGGCTATAGCTCTGGAATGCAAGAAGTTAGAATCAGCAGATTTAGCACACGCTCTCATATTGCGAGAGACAGCGATTGCTTTAAGTCTGAGGTTAAGGGATGGATCAACTATCTAGGTCATAAGGGACACCAAGTGCATTGTACAGACATAGCGCAAAGGCGGGAGTCAGCATCTCCCTCCAGTCCACTATACTATATCATGTAGCTGTTGCTGTCAGACTAGATTTAAAACATATATTTCCTATCCAGTTGCCTTGAAATAGAGATTTAAAATCTTAAAATGTAACATATGTACTCGTCTCAACGATATATGGTGGGCCATTCCAAATGCCTTGACTTCTAGTAAGCAGCGATTAAGGTCTATTGCCAATACTCAGTCACTCTTCTCTAAACAAGAGAAATGTGTATCAGAGAAGCACAGAAGATGGATGTATAGATGCCAAGATGTGACCAAATAATTTACAGCGATTAGATCACAGTTCAGAGCAACAGCAGATACATTGAGACAGCTGAGACATTCACGAATGATCCCGAGTTCCCAGAATGCTTGGTAATTCATCAATAATTGTAGCTTAGGAAGCGCATCACGAAAGCAACACGTATAAACAGACGGTGAATCTATCACAACGACCCAAGTGAAAGCTTCAACAGAAACTTTAACCATGGGAGACTCAGCAATACACAGAAGCACCAAAAGCATAGACGAAATGGTGTCTTAATGATGACAAATGTCAGGTTAGCAACTATGTTTTGCATACATCAGCAAAGCCATTATCGATAACTTCGCGTTAAGTATGGCGTGCACACCTTACAATTCATGCACTAAATTCAACATCAATTCACATCACCCTCTAAGGTCATACCAATTTATTTTATTTTTTGTTTTGCAAACCCTCTTAACTTAATTTTTCCATACAAAATAATGCTGGTATTGTATGGGTATTGTTTCCAAATATCCTTGCATCCAGCACTTGTTCTCATCCAAATCCTTATCACTTGGAATTCTTTAGAATTCTATTTAAATCGTTTTGTGCTCTGTAACATTGCTAACAATTTAATGGTCAAGCCGTTCAAAATGGATTTGCAAATGTTATGAGAAGGGTCCGCTTGCTTGCCTAGAGAAGACATTTTTTTTGAAAATTTACCAATGTTATGGCTGGCTCGTTTAGGAACCTGAAAATGCAGTGGTACAATTTCTAAAAATAGTCTTCACTTGACCTGCAACTGGATACTCACTGAGAAAACGTTTTTGGATTTTCTTGATCAATCGTGACAATTAACACGATGAAAGGATTACTACTGTGATAGCTTAAATCTTCTGAGCTGAAACTGTGCATTGTTTAATTTTAGTTCCCATCTCCAATCTTGTGTCTTGGCTGGAAACTTTCGTAAAACAAAACATGAAATTGGTCTGACCTAATGAAATGTCTGTGGTTGCCTTTGGGATGCAGTTTGGGCTAATAAATATTACAATTGTCACAATACTGCAGTTCAGTAGCCATGTCCCACGATCTTAACTATATACATGAAGGGATCTGAACTGTCACTCAATTATCTGACGTCATAATCAAAATACGTCCTTTGTTAGCTGACAGCACAATCAAAATGATGTAACCCCGTCACGGATGTTGACAAGTCCATCATGACAGTATTTGAAGTGTATATCTTTAGTGAATTTACAATTAAACAAACAATGTGTATAATATTCTGAAACTAATTTGATTTGGAGCTGTTGCAATACCGTGCATGTAGAGTTAAAGGAAGGGAAAAGGGAAATAACAAATGATGTTTATTGATAATTTCATTCAATATTAAATAGACTACCATCAGTTAATCAATGGACATGAATCGGGATTATTTGAGAAAAAGTAGTTAGCAAATCTGGGAACATTTAACTTGGAGCCAATTCCTGACTTCGCTGGTACTTCGCATTCCGCCGTGTGTCAACTGTGGGTGCAGGTATACCGCATAGGCCTAGCTGAATATAACGAAAGCAGACCTAAATATAGTTTTGTAAGCGGTATGAATAGTATTCTCTATAAGCGCTGATGTAGAGCGATTAACTCACTACTACAAATTCACTATTGATCTTTTGAAAGCCTTATGTTTGAATGTCATTTTTTCTGGTTTAAGCCACAAGTTTCGGTCAGAATGATTTCAAACTACACTGCTGGTTTCCAAGGTCGCAATATGTCTACTGAATATTTTGAAATACTTGTGGCTGAATGTAGACCCTCTCTCCAGCTTTCAGTCAAATTCTTCTAAAACTTGACAGTATTTTAACCTGTAGGAAGTAGTGGCCAATCAGCTTAGCGCGAATATAACTGAGCTTATATGACCGGCTGTAACCAGTATTATGTATTTGATCGGTGTACACCAGAGCGCATAGGTCCAACTGTGTCACTAATTGGTTCCAGCTAGAACCACATAAAGGTATTTAGTTGGGTTTTTTTCTAATTATTCTGATTTATGTTTTTCACTGGAGACCATATGAATGAATGACTTTATTCTCCAACTCTACAGAGTTACACGAAAGGTACAGTAGTGTAGTTACAGAGGCCATGTTATTATTATAATTATTATTATTATTATTATTATTAATATCATCCTTATTATCGTTATTATCATCATTATTGTTATTATTATTATTATTATTATCATTATATTATTACACATGTATTCCCGTTTGGATTTCATACTGTCTCATCTCCTTGTTCCTGTCAAGGTCGAAAGCGGAACAAAGGAGACAGACATGCCCACCTCCACTTGTCCCAGATTTCAATATAACTTTTTACATACGCTCGCCTCCTTGTCCGGATACGAAACGTGAAATAGAAGGAGCGAGGAGGCTTAGCTATGAGTCCGGCCACCGTATCCAGTCGCTGTTAGCATTCGATACTTCGGCAATGCTGCCAGGAACTGTTGCAGAACTGGAATGCAGTGGGGTGAAATGGAATGAATACAATTGAGATGAGATGAAATGAAATGAAATGAAATGGAATAAAAGCACTATCCCCCGCCACACCTAATTCGCAACCCTTCATTTCAGCGTGTTAGATGATTTGTATAGTTTTAGGCCTTCTTTTATAAATTTGCAACATTTAGTCCGAGTCTGGCATATTCTGCACTCATTAGGCATGTAAAGATGTATTCACTTGCGCGTTTTCGAAAACATTCTGGAATGTACTTATCTCAGAGTTGCTTAAGAGCTGGACATTCTATAAGGAAGTGGTATTCATCCCTACCTCCACAGTGTGACATAATGTCAGACTCTTTCCCTCCTACTAATGCCCACAAATCTGCCCTTTTCTATTGGCAAGTTATGGCTGCTCATTCTGAATTTACAAAAACTGATTCGTAGATTAACAGGGAATGTAATTAGTATTTTTCAAGTTTTAAACTGTTTTGAACTTCAGATACGTTTCACATTTAGCGGAAATCCATTCCACGACTGCACAAATTGGTCTTGAAGTGTCTGTTAGGGCAATAGCTCTGTTAGAGGCTCATTATTATATAACGCTGTCAGTGAACAGCATATGTTAGTTCCCTGATCCTTTCCTTTAACCCGGAATTATGATTCTAGGAACTCAGTCTTTATGGGGGTAGACATCTATTCATAGACCATTATAAAATGGGAGGAGCTTAGCTGGAAATGGGCGATAGCGGATTCGTAGATCAATTATATCCTTGGCAAAACAACGATTGTACAACGCAACATGCGTATCCTTGATGCTTTCCCGCAGCTCCAACGGCAGCTCTAAACAAACCTGATGCTTGCCACTCCAAACACCTCCACACCATCACTGGACATCGATGGCCGGACAACATAATTTCTAACTATGCGCTATACACGATGTGTAATGCATCGACACCGCCCGTAAGGGTCGATAAAAAAAGATGGTCTATGTTTAGCCATTTCCTACGGATGGCAGAAGCCACCAGCACAGAGGGTGTTTGAATACGCCATAATGGGAGCCAGCATATATACATCCGGTAGTTAAAGTCATTGCATAAATGTTTTAACCGTGTTGGGAAGCGACATCAAGAAAACAGGACTCAGAATCTGAAGAAGCTAAAGGTGTTTGCATAAGAAAAGACACGGTAGTTAAAAGCGAAGAGGAACTACCATATTCCTGCCAAATTAATTTCAAAATATTAAACTGCCTACCTGTATAGTTACTTTGAAATTGACACTCTGAGAATTCTTAGTGAAAAGTGTTAACCGGATATGTGTTCAGAAACTGCATTTCATATTACATACAACCTGAACTTAATCTTAGCATCCAGATTTAACTAAAACAAGATTTTGCTCATGGTCATGAACATATAAAAATCAAGTTTATAAGAATATGTTGTGATAATGTTGTGAATTCCTCAGGCATATATCTACGTAACCCCGGCTGACAGATCAAAGTTAGATATTTAATATTTGAAGATGTCATGGTCGGTGGCTGAATACAAAACTAGAATGATTACAGACATCAAAAGACGTGCTAGTATAACGTTCTTTGCAAAAATTTTCTATAGGTTTGCATCTCTAATTGTATTCCATCCATCATCGTGATAATGATCTTCTTTCTATAATTTCTGATTGAAAGTATACTGATTGAGTAATGGCCCAAGGTGCATGGCTACATCGTAATCAGGATCATTATGTGGTGGAGTCTTTGATGATCGGATTTGCATATTGCACATGCACATTTTCCTGAATGAATTGGTCTCATTCACGAGTGAACGTTTCCCCTCGGATAGGCCTTGGGGAAATCACAACAAGTGCTATATCTAAGAGGTTGGCTGAATAACTGAAATTACATAGAGATTATCCCTTCATGTGCAGCTTATGGAAACTGAGATTCATGTCTCAAGCTCATATAAGACGGCCCTGGAGTGTTAACTATTAACGACTAAAATCAGTCACCCTTGTAGCGACCACAATTGATGGAAATCGACCCATGTGCTGGAAAGAACTATTTTTCCCGCATCCGTCAACTAATCGCTGACGCCATGGCTATAATATTCTTTTTTTTGTGAAATGAAGATAATTGTAACGGATGGTTCCATCTCTAGGTATGTTCCGCCCCTTTCTACATTTGTCCGCCAACTTTATACAGTGCTGGAATCGCTTTGGAACTTTGAACCGCGAACCGCTCTTAGGATTATCTCATGGAAACCCGTAGTTTGTATTACTTATTTAAAATGTCAAGTGTTACGTAAGAGGGTATTAACAGATAAACGGGAAACATATTATCTAAATAGAATCTCTGTCACGCTCTGAGAAGTATATGACATTATTCTTTTAAAACCCCGATTCTCTGGAATTTCTGTGTTAAGGTAACCGTATTTGTAATCCATATACTAATTTGCGCTTAGCTTGAGGTGAGTTGTTGGTGTTATACAGTCACAATATGTTCACAATTTTCAAGAATATGTATTAAATAATGCTATTTTGTTATTTAGTATCTCTGTTTCAGATGGGTAAGGGAAATGTTTATAGTTGTCATGGGAATTGGAGGTTTCAAGTGCAGAGAATAATCGCTCTATGTGTGTGTGCTACCTTGGAAAGCCTTTACAATCCATTACATAGGTGAAACGGTGGTTAATGTTGCGCCATCACGCTATCCAGGTTGAGTGACTGAGATTTAACTCTAGCCCCTTAATGACAAAATGTTGTCAAAAAGTTAAAATATTTGCTTATTCAATGTCGCTTTGCAAACCAAGTGAAGAGTATTTTTGAAAATTGACCGCAGTCAACCATTCCAGTGGTCAATTTTCAAAAATAGTATTCACTTGGCCTGGAAATGGACATTCCTCAATATCCACATCGGAATTTAACCTTAGCCATTGGGTTCCACAGAAATAGATGCTTATTATAGATTACGTGATTACTTGACCTAATTTAGCTGAGCATAATTCTGCATTGGCGATGGTCCATAGGATGGCATTGTGTTTTCATGTACGGGATGTCCATTACTAAATAGCTCTAAACCACGTGCTAATGACATGCCATTCATCTTTTGCCATTGCCCGGCATCTTTGTGTCTGGTAGACATAACATTTCCGGTGACAACAACGGCGCTGGCTTTGTGGCGGATAATGTATATGCAGCGTTTGATTTTTTATTTAGCGTTAGAGGCATTACCTTCAAGATATAAATAAATCAGAACATTTTCAATATTTTCTAATATAACGATCCTGGTGTATTATTACAACAAAATCATTTTTATACACAAATTCCGACCCCGTCACACATCTTTGCTATTATTTGTATTTTTTTCTGGAAACGTGTGTGAGCAGAAGAGTTTCTCAATTTAGGGAACATTATATTGACGAAACAATCCAATTGGAAAGAACCAAGAAAATCTTAAATATGTCTTGACAGTTCACCGGCGACAGATACAAAACTAGCGCCCAGATGATCGGCGAAAACATCAACGCGCTACATACCGGGAGGACAGAAACGCCAAAAAAATGATATCACAACAGCAAACAAATAATTTTCCTGATAATATGTTTTGTTTATTTGTTTATACAAGCCCAGTGATGAATCGTAAGCCACAACTAAGTACCAAATACTCTAGGAAACGGAGATAAAGTCAACCGCTAGATTTGAGTTTACATTTTTTTTATATTTGTGCAATTTATAATTTGCAATTTCTTCGATATTGAGTAGTCGTATATATGAAATTTGGTGTTAAAATGAAACTATTGATCTACAGGAAGCGTTTTATGGGCATGGTTCCGTATATTAAATTTAAAGCTCTATCAGCGATAGCATCTTTAACAATGTGCCATCCGCTTCGGTATTGGCTAACCGACTGCTGCCAATTATATATTGACGCTTAACGCGCAAAACGACAAAAATGGCTTCTACAGTTATCCTGAGAAATGTCCATTTGCAGACCAACTGAAGATTATTTACAACTGACACGACTGGCTCGATAATCAGTCATTATAGCAGTGAATACTCCAAAATAGTCTTCTCTTGGCTTTCCAAATAAATTTTTCTATGACAAAATTTAAATTTTCTTGAACAAACTTTAGAGTCAGAGGGTTAAAATGGTTGGGTAACCCTTTAACCCTTAAAATGTCAATGCCGCATTTCAAGCCAACTATGCCAGAAAGCGTTTAGCGTAATTTGACTGGAACATGTTTCAGCAATGAGCAGACATATTCAACAGAATATCCCTTATATTATAAAGAAGTTTTCATTTCTGCTCTGTCATCGCTAACGGGTTAATATACGAGAGAGACCGTACAAGTGAGACGGACCTATCTGGGTCACGTTCATCGCGATCTTGGATACACTATTACATGCCATTCACTTTATGATTATGGATCTTGTTTTCAAACTTAGTCCTGCATCATATTTTGGGGGGATGTTTAAATCCAAGTGAATTTTCGATAAAGATGTTATTTCAAAATACTAAAATGAAGTAAATAGGTTAACCATGGATGTATCAGTGCGATTCCTTCTAAAATACGTGATTAACGAAATGTCTTTTTCCCTCACTCTTAATTCTGCAAATATTACATTATGTCTCCGCTCTAATAATGCAGGTTATTAGGCCCATGTTCAACCAATCCCGGGCTAGATTGGGCCGGAACATGTTCAGTATAGACCTATTAATGCGCGTTATGAGCGGGATGCTCGATTGTATTACTATTAATAAATGATAACCTTGCATACATCTGTTATCGTTCGTAAACAATTACTTTCTAACATCTATGGCTATTACGTAGAGGCATTCCATCATACGTCATATAATTGTATTTTCTAGTTATTCATAGTTCCCTTGAAGATGGATGCTTGATGTGTATGTCAGGCAGCCGTCATCGGAATACGTGACACTTTATAGGCGATGGAACATATGGACCCTTTACGATGACTTCCGGATTAGAGCCATATAGGAAACTATGTCTGCGCCAGGATATAATGGTACAACATTGATGGCAATTGTAGGTCCTCTGGTATTTCGTGACGGATAATTAATAATGTATTGTCTCTCATGTTTCATAGGCTCGTGTATCTCGCTTGGGAAATATGCTCTCTAACGCTTCATCATAATGAGCGCAATGGCGGAATCCGGGAATGATCCATGTCACATGCAGGTTGACGTTATAATCAATTAAACCATGAATAACGGGATTCAATACGTCATAAACACTTATTAGTCCGTCAAGTTTTACGAATCGTATATCTGTCATGCTTAGGATACCTTCTGTTGAATATTTTAAAACTAATTAGACTGGACGTTTTTGCTGCCATATGCCTACTTAATAAACAGTCTGTTGAATACTAAGACACTAATTAGACTGGGCGCTGTTGTTGCCATATGCAGTTACAGCACCCAGTAAAATTAGTTTCAACATATTCAACAACTTACAAGTATGGTTATCTGGAAGTTGAGATTCAAGATGTTCAGTGTCGATCGATCCCAACACGGACAAGGCGTGGGCGGAGCTTAGCTAGAGATATGTGGGGCTAAGACAGGACCCATCCCATGACATGGGAATCAGAGGGTAGTGAGCTGCTAGAAGAAAAACATGTCTACATCTATTTAAATATCACCATGGATGGATAGTGCATCCGGGTACATTACGTCACATGTTTGAATGTGTGTGTGTGTGCGTGCGCGTGCGTGCGTGCGTGCGTGCGTGCGTGCGTGCGTGCGTGCGTGCGTGCGTGCGTGCGTGCGTGAATGCGTGGGTGCGTGCATGCGTGTGTGTGTGTCAACCAACCATTTTCTAGGTCTGATATACCAGCAACATGAGAAAGGGAGCGACTCGGCTCCAGTGTTGTGTGATACATTGCTATCAGTTTGTACAATTTCTTATTAATAACTTATGAACGTGTCAGAAATCCACTTCGCCGAACCCTGCCTTTGAATTTATATTGGAGAAACCGTTGTGTGTTCTTAGATTTAGTATTATCGTTGACATTATACTGGCATAACATTCCAGTAAATGTTTGCTCGGCATAAGCGGTTTCCTTGAGAGTGCCATGCAGATACTGGTAAAAACAACTTTGATCTCATTAATAAGATGCACACAATCCAGCTATTGCTACAATGGAGACACAGTGCATACTATTTGAGGGTTTAAATGTCATGTTATGCTATCATCATTGCTTCTCTGATCAAAACTGAAGGGCTAATAAGAAACCGCCTGAGATTTAGCTGATATCATTTTAATTGACGCAACTGGAACGAAAAGGAAACGAGGAGCCAAATGAATTCCAAATCGGCAATCCCATTATTATGGACAGTAAAGTATTTGTGTACTTAGCTACAAAGAATAGCATGGACAGAAATCATATGTTTAGGTTGTGAGATGATAGCTGCCCATTGGCATTAGTCTTAGTCGATATCAAACATCAATGATACAATATCTTTTCGACATACTAAGTGATTGATAGACTTAAGGGATTCCAAGGGAGCAATCCATTTTACCTATGCCCAGTCCGTCTTTAGCTAACCTCCATCAATACATCGTATGTGTTGCGGTCGATCGATCACTGAATGCACTGACTATCAATGCCCAGAAAACAATGTAGGTTAGCTAGTGAATATTTTGAAACTGATTTGACTGGATACTTTTGCTGCCTAATGCAGCTAGCTGTTCTTTGGCTATGGCCGCAGCAGATCCCAGTCAAATTAGTTTCAAAATATTCAGCAGCATGTCTATTAACTAGTAAAGTCATACAATATCTTACAAAAATACGTAGTCCGTCGTCAATTACGCGTTCGTGACGTACTTATTCACGTGGTTAAATTATGACGACATATGATTGATGGATAACCTGGAATCATCAATTCTTAATGTCCCAAATTGTCATTTGGACGGTTTGGTTCTAGTGATGACCGTAAATAGTCCAATATACTTATGGCGGGGGAACATGGTTATTCAAATGAAAATGTCAGCATAATCTTTGGACTCGTGTACACATCTACCATGTGTGGGTCTCTCGTTTGAAAACAACTTTCGTGTGAACCTGTTCAATAGCATGGTTTGAATCAATAACAGTACATCGAACACTGATTACTAATGAAAAAATGGACGTGGTAGAAATGTCCATATTTCAGGACCTCTTCTTTGCAATTCCCGCATATTGGCATGCGGGTTTCATATGAATGTACAACACGGCACCTTCTTCCCCCCCCCCCTCCGCCACCCAAACCCCCACCCCGCCCCCACCCACCCATACAAACCCCCATCCCACCTCACCCTCACCCCACCACAACGCACCCAACCAATTGTTCACAATTGTACACGTCATGAGCTCTTACATTTAATCCAAGTGAAGCTTACAGCTTGATATACATGTTATATCAGTAAACATACCAGACACTTCTACCCGGCCAAAGTAGCTACTGCGGAATCACTATAACTATATTCTACCCATTCACTTAGTTAGTCACAATGTATTACCGATAGACAGCTCCTCATATCACCAGCCGTGGCATACATGATTCAGTTCTATAGTATGTTTCGCGATTTGCATATGATACAACTGACTTAACCTCTTGACCCGCACATTCCGGTTCCAAGACAAGCACTTCAAAGTACCGATTGAAGATTGATGTGTCAATTAATATATATACGCTTCAATGATTTTGTATATATGGCTACAATCAAAAATGTGTTGTTGATCCCACCCTTAGGCCCGCTTTCCACGTGAGCTTTTCTGCTCGCGTGTTCTCGCACGCTTTTCTGCTCGCGGGTTTGTCTCTTTCCATGCGGGCGAGTTTACCAGCGAATTCGGCTGTTTTCCTGGCGTGGGCAAGCGAATTTCAGGCTCTAGTTCTGCATATCTTTGATCAATTTTTGCTTTCCTGCACACTATATGTGTCATGTCGCAAAAGTGCAAAGGCCAGGTCCTGAAGCTGAGCTTTTAAAAACAGTAGCAGTTAATTGATATGGTGGAACAATATCTGCACCCAAAATCTGTGCTATCGTTTTTGGTTTGTCAACTGCATTAACTGCATCATACGAATGCGAGTTCTTTGTCTCTTGCGCAAATAATACAAAAGAAAATGGCTGTTGCATGCCATTATTATTATATTTATTAAAGTCAATATTGCAAAATAGCCTGTTTATAAGGCAACACGCGTGCGCACAAGATCAACATACATAACAAGCGCGCGTGTCAGCGGCACGGGCAAGCGCCCGTGGAAATGTATATATAGGAAATGCACTAGACCGACTTTTCTGCTAGCGACTTGTTTTTAAGCGAGAGAATTTCAGTGCGCTGAAAAGCTCACATGGAAATGGTTCTATCGAAATGCACTGGATCGACTTTTCTGCTAGCAGAAAAGCACGCATACAAGCTTACATGGAAAGCGGCACTTACTCTCCCTTGCTAATCCGATGCCAAATCTTCGCCGTCCACTTCTGTGCATTTCAGTTAGCAATTTAATGAAGGATTGCAGCTTTTCAGTCAATCACATGACGTAATAACCAACTACGTGACATGCAGGATGACATCATAATCAAATACGTCATGGCTGATGTATTTAAGTTTGTCACGAACGCTTAATTGACGACGGACTAAGCGTTGTTGCGCGAATTTGATGTCTTTACTATTTACTAAACATACTAAATTAACTAGGCGCTGTTGCCAAAATATTCAACAGCTTACCTGTATAGTTTTCTAGAAATTGATGGTCAGGGAGTTCAGGCATCGGTCTGAATACGAGCGATGCGTAGTTGGAGCTTAACAAAAACCGGATGCCTCCATTTTCACATAGCAATGGCTACGTAGTGTGCGCAAAATTTAATGCACCATTATTAATATTAAGGACTCCAGCCTTATTATACGGGCATACAAATCACCGCCAATGGCCATGCTTGGTTATGGGTGAAGTGCACACGCACGCACGCACGCACGCACGCACGCACGCACGCACGCACGCACGCACGCACGCACGCACGCACGCACGCACGCACTTCTGCGCCTAACCAGTGGAAGCGACGACCTCGTGTCGGCACTCGAGGGCCGTCACCACTTGGGGGGCAGGGACATCCCACCTAATCAGGGCAACCAGCTCAGCTTCAACATCAGAATCCTCATAGCTGGGACTCGCTCATTTACTTTGGCTATGCTAAGGTATGCGTGTCGAACATATCATGTATTCTGCTTGAGCCTGCGTAGAGCACGACTTCTGTCATCACCGCTGCGGTGGCCACTACTACTATAAGCTCTGCTGTCTTCTGACCTGTCGATGCTTCATAGTCGAGCGTTGACTCAGATATCTTTACAGCTTCGCAGTACTCATCGAGACTCTCATCTGCCTCTTTGAGGCTCTGGTTGGCCTGAGCTTGGAGTTGGCGTCGGCGTGCCTCCCTCTGGCGCATATGCTCGAGGACTTTGCAGTACTCAAACTTCTACTCAGACAGCTTCTCAATCGCCTGGTTATGACGCTCACGCTCGACCTCTGCTGCCTTCTTGTCAGCGAACCTGAGTCCCCAGTTCACTAAGGCAAACACGCTCACATTCAAGATTGCAGAGGCCATGCTATAGACTACAGTTTAAAGCTACTACATAACTGCCCCAGCGACGGATCCCCAGAGCGATGTATGAACCAGAGGCTGATCCAGTCGAGGATATAGATGACGAGGACTATGAGGAGGACTATGATGAGGAGGATGATGCAGACGACTATGATGTAGCAGAGACCACGTGTGAATATGATGATGTAGAGCCTGAATCCCGCAAGCTAGTACACCAAGCGAAAGGAATCTATCGCACTTACGTAAAAGGTTCTATCGGTCTGCTGGCAGCAGTTGGGGCTCTGATCGCTCTGTTGACAATGATGGCTGGCGAGATGGTCCGCAAGATCGACAACAATGCTCTCCATGGTGTGGAGAAGATTTCTGAAGCCATACCAGCCATCGCCCCATGAGTAGGTACGCTCTTCGGAGTCGCAGGCCCTTGGCTACCGTACATTGCCATAGCGTTCGCTGCCATCTGGGCCGCTGAACATTTAAGCCATACTATATAAGGATGGCATCTCTGTACGACTTTGTCAAGTCCCTTAACTTCCGAGGGTTGGTCGATAAACTACCGTTCAGTGAGCAGCCAGCAGAGATTAGATGCCGGTGTATGGAGGTGTTTGAGGAGGTCTTCAGTGATAGTCGAATGAATGACGGCCGTCTGTTCATCTGTTTAGAGTTCGCCCAGGCCGTGCGTGACAGGACGGGAGTGGACATCAGTGATAAAATCACCCACGCCATGCGTGACAGGACGGGAGTGGACGTCAGTGATGAAATCCGGGAGTTCCGTCTTTCTTGAGGAACTCTACTATCAGCCTGGTGGATATTACCGTGAGCCCCCTCAACTACTCAAGACTGCACGTCGCAAGGGCCACAACTTCACATTGGAGACAGTTAGCCAGTGGCTCAGCTGCCAGGCGATGTGGCAGATATACAGACCTCGTCCACGGCACATCAGGCATGCCCATTTCGAGGAAACTGTCCCGAACAGAGTTCACCAGGCAGATGTTCTATTCCTTCCACATGACTTGGTTGGGCGAGGCGAGGTATGGCATCACCATGCCCAGGCTATCGTTGAGTGGTAGAATCGGACAGTGGCAGAGAGCCTGTTCCCACACCAATACGCCCAGGAAATGGCCACACCGAGTGAACATTCTAGAATATGGGTGAGATGGCTGCATGCTGTGGTGGAGCGATCCAATGCCGAGGTTACTAGGCTAATCGGGAAGAAGCCGGTAGAGGCGATCAGACACTCTGCTGGTCACAGCTCTAGAGGAGCGGGAGAGGAGTGCCTACCCCATGATGCTCTGGTTCGGTACCTGTATCAGCCTGGTGAGCTGGAAGGTGGTCGACGGCGTGCAACAGATCCTACCTGGTCGATAGATGTTCGCAGGCTTGACAGTTATATGGAGGCGGAGGGGCGGCCTACACTGTACTACCTGGAATGCCAGCACAGAGTGCCTAGGCGACCATTTGTCGTAGAAGCGCCTCAGCTGGTCCCTGCAGACACACAGCTACCACCCCTAGGGTGTTAACATGATACTCGATGGGCTCGGTATGGAGCCCATCTGGCAGCACATGGCGCTTATCATAGTACGCGAAGAGTCCGAGTTTTTCCTGCGCATACGTCACCATACCCTGGCTGCGCATGCGTAGGCCTCGATTGGTGGCTCTGTCCACTACACCATGGAGGGCGCTGTAGAACCTCTGCTGGGAGATGTCATTCTGCCATTTAGGCATTCCCTTGGTTGAGCATTTCACTTGCAAGTTTCTGCTGTTCCAGCGGTCTGTATTCTCCACGTCGTAGCACTTGGAGCAGAGAGCAATACCACAAGTGCCTTCGAACTCGAGCTTGAGCAACCCGGAGTGCAGTTAGACCATTTGTCCCATGCCAACCAGTCCCGTTTGCAGACCTCATACTCCGTTCGCATCTCTGGGTGTATCACCTCATCGAGGTTGGAGCTTGCTCTGGCGATATAGGCAGAATCGGTGCCCATCTGCAGGTACTCGAAGCTGTCACGAGCTACGTAGCGGTCGAGGAAGTGATAGTAGAACTCCAGCATTCGCAGCTTCGCCAGCTCGTATATTGCTATACCCACCTGGAAGGGGCGACGAATGGTGATTTTAGCCTTACGGCTCTGTAATTCGCAGGAATCACCAATCTCCTCTAGATCCTCGAACCATGTACTACGCAAGGCTCTGTCAACTGCTCGTTCATCCTTAGTGAAGCTTGTGTTGGTATGACGTTCTAATGCCTCGATTAGCTTCCCATATGCACTATTGCCGAGGAGTTTGAAGAGATCAGCCAACAAGGCTTTACTTTTGTCAACATCTCCAGTACGACGTGCCTCGGTAACAGAGTCTACAAACCATTCAAAAGGTTTCTATGAGGTGTAGTCTATAGTGCGATAGATAGCAGTAATCTCTAACCCATGGGCAAGGTACCACTTGAGAGTTGGTGCATACAATACCCTCTTCTTACCAGAGAGTGCACCAACGAGCTTACTAGTTGTAGACTTTTGTCGACCTGTTTTATAAAGGTATGCAGGCATCTCCAAAGGTATAGCCTCTTCTGGGATCACACGATTATAGAAGATGGGAGACATCTCCTTGAACTTTGGCCATACCACTTCAGGTACCTCAATGTCGACCTCAGCAAGCCCGAACCAATGATCCACTACCACATCCTGGCTAAAGCGTTCAATATCACGGCTTACACGCCCACCCCACCGTCGTACAGTTTCTTTACCACAAGGCATTGCTTGGGCCATGGTTGACACATACAGAGCATTTGCATCATAACCAAGGAGACGTTGACATACTCGCTTACCGTGGCGAATTTGGGTAACCCCAGACTCATGATATCTCGTGAACACAATGCTCGGACCCCCAACACCGCACCCTTTAACATCTCGTAAGCTTCCTTGCCTGGAGAGTAAAGGCTAATATCCGGCTCATGTTCAGCAGTACCACAAAGTAAGTACTGAAGTGACACCGCATCCTTCAGAATGTCAATACCTCGTTCTGTGTAGAATTCTCGCTTCTTCTCTAAGGCTTCAATGAACGGGCTAACGTCCACGTTGTTGTAATATCGCAACCAGTCAGCAAACATCTTCATCCCCAGATCTCTGAAGGTCTGCTTACAAGCTTTCCACTCTGACAACTCAAGAAGGTAACCACCTTTGAGCGTGGACGACCACGCAGGATAATCAGGTGGTCCAGGATAATCAAGCTTCTCAGGCGAGTCGAACCATTCATAAGGTAACCAGCTCTTCTGTTGTGTGCAACCGTAGGTTTTGCTCTATTTCTCATAAGAAACCCCTGGGCCGAGGTAGTTGATTACATCGAGAAACCTCAGTTCAGGCGCAATGAGGAACGTTGTCTGGCTAGCCTTCTTGGCAACTTCCACCGTTCCTTTGGACGAAGTAGTAAGTTCATCCATGAAGTACTTCTTGATGAGGTTCAGGTCGTACCGCCCAGAGTTAAAACCGAGCACAGGCACCTGGTCACACCACTCATTGATAAGTCGCTGCTGTCGTTTTGGTAACTTGTCCAAGTCTGCAGGTAGATACTGTGACCGAACCCTTGCACAGATCGTGGAGGCTCGTAGTTGGATCTCCTGCATGAACTCTGAGATCAGCACTTTGGAGTTAGCATTGCAGAGGTGAGTTGACGAGCTCGCGCTACCGTCTAAGGAGCAGAGCCGACTGACACCGAGATTGGTATATGAGCACTCTCGATGTTGAGACTCTCTGTGGTGTGGGTCTTGATTCCATCTAGAAGGGCTTCAAAGTTATAGACAATAAAGTGTGGGTATGGTACTGTCCGCACAGGGGTGTGGACGCGTGGATAGCGTTTTATACAGCACTCCCACTGTACCACACGCATGCATCCAGATGCTCTCAGTTTCTCGTCTCTCGCGACCGTCTTGCGGTATCTTTGATCAACATCCTCACCTTGCTGGTGTTGTGAACATCCATGCCAGTGACAGCCATGAAATTGGTATACTGTGTCGGTTGTCGGATCATAACCATCTACGGGACCACACTTTGCATCATGTATATGAATTCCATGGTTTCTCGACTCATATGCAATCCAGCGAGTAGCCGCGGAACGGGCTGGTTGGTATGGATAGAAGGCCTTCTCATATGGTGACTGCGGTGCCACTACGTTCTCCCCAGGGCAATCGATGGTCGTTTTTCCCCCTGTACAGCGGTCAGCATGGCGATGGAGACTACATGCTTGGGTGAACTGCTGTTGACAGTTCCCACAGCTGAACGTCTGGGCCCGGTTGGAGATGTCCTTAATGAAGAAGGTGTGGTGGTCATATACTCCAATGGTTATGACGCTCGGATAGAGAGCATGTTTCATGGTTAGATGCCAGATGCCCTCTTCAGTGGCCTCATAAACACGAATCCCTGTCTTCGCAAATAGCGTCAGCCACAGACCTGTTCAGGCCATAGAACTGCTGAACAAGCTCTCATGTAGGAGCTGTACTTCTATCCGCTCTTGCCCCCTGCTGGACTGCTAGACATCTCCAGAGGCATATGTTATCTTTGTAGGTATCGAGTGCCACCATTCCCTTCCTCCATCGGAGCCAGACCGGGAGGGGACCTGTCCCTAGCAGAGGCTGGCGGTCGATGACAATCTTTACCTCAACGTTGATTCATCTGACGAAGGCCCACACGGTATTGGCCTAATCGATATTGTCTGGCTCGAGGCGGGCTTGCTCTCTCCCCTCCACCCAAGTCTGGGTCTCTCCTAGTGTATTCATCCATGGACTTCCTGGAGTATTCTTGTGGAAGCGCATTACACTACCATCCTCGATGTGGCGGATTCGATAGGTGTGGGTATACCGAAAGTAGAAGGCGTTCTGAACAGTCCGCAGCTTCTCCATAATCCGACCTGTAATGTCTCCTTCTAGCCCTCTGAACAATGTCCAGCATACTGTTCGCCGGTCTCTCTCCTCTGTCTCCCTTTCACCGAGATGCTCGTTGAGAATCTGCTGACCTTCCCGCCTCATACTCTGGGCTAGGGTTTCAGATCTTGGTCTCCTCATTAATCGTCTTCTGATTCGGTGTAGAAGAGGTAGGAGTTCTTGTGGATGGCTTGCCATCCGAGTTGCTACAGCTTTGGCCCGTAAGCTGACATTCGTCTCATCATACAACTGACGACTCTCACGGAGCAGCTGTGCTTTCTTGTGAGGGTTCCATGTATTCTCAGAGGTGAGGGCCGGAAACCTCCCTGCCTGTCTGTTTTGCTCGCGAGAGTCGCTTTAGCCACTTCTTGGCAAGGGCGGGGAGTCGCTTTCGCCACTCCTCGGCATTGGCGTGTGCAATCATCTGGAGCAGGTCGGCTTTGCGGGCCTTACATTATCCTCTAAGACCGAATTGCTTTGCCATTACTCGAAGCTGTGTCACAGTAACAATGATGCAAGGTCTATATATTAGATCTTAAACATTTCTGACCATCTTCGAGGGTGCTACAGTAACCATGATGCAAGGTCTATATATTATACCTTAAACCTTTCTGACCATCATCGAGGGTGTTACAGTAGGTGGCTATCAGTACCTGTGGGTGGTGTATATCCCTGTGGATGCCTGTCTCTAAATGGGCGTTCAGACTCTATTATGTGTGGCGATCAGTACCTGTGGGTGGTGTATAATCCTGTGGATGCCTCTCTCTAAATGAGCGTTCAGACCCTATTATGTGTGGCGATCAGTACCTATGGGTGGTGTATATCCTTGTGGATGACTGTCTCTAAATGGGTGTTCAGACCCTATTATGTGTGGCGATCAGCACCTGTGGGTGGTGTATATCCCTGTGGATGCCTGTCTCTAAATGGGCGTTCAGACCCTAGTATGTGTGGCGATCAGTACCTGTGGGTGGTGTATATCCCTGTGGATGCCTGTCTCTAAATGGGCGTTCATACCCTATTATGTGTGGCGATCAGCACCTGTGGGTGGTGTATATCCCTGTGGATGCATGTCTCTAAATGGGCGTTCAGACCCTAGTATGTGTGGCGATCAGTACCTGTGGGCGATGTATATCCCTGTGGATGCCTGTCTCTAAATGGGCGGTCAGACCCTATTATGTGTGGTGCTGGCGATCAGTACCTGTGAGTGGTGTATATCCCTGTGGATGCCTGTCGCTAAATGCGTGGCATGACGCGTTTAGGTTCTTCCATAACTAAACTGAACTTCTCCTGGCACAGACCTTCTTGTAGGTCATTCTGTTGGAATGTTTATGACCACCGCATGCTTTACATAGTCCACGGTCTGTATAAATACCTGCCCCGCATCTTCTGCACGGCTTCGGCTCAACAGCAGCCTTCTGAAACTGAGCATTATGTGTCGCACAATATTCTCCAACACAGTTCCTTAAGCACCGAAAAGGCTTACCTCGCATAAGCCATTTGCATGTATTATAATGCATGTTTGATAAAGACTATATCAAGATCTTAAACCTTGGGCTGATGGGTGTGATTCAGTAGGGCCTGCGCATCTTGTATGCATTTGTGTGGCCCATGACCATATGCCTCAGGAATTGAGAGGGTGGTGGGAGCCGCGGATCACGGAACGGTTGCCTGTGGAGGGAGGTGGTATTTTTCTACTACCGGCTATACTACTCAAACATATGCAAATATTATGTTTTATTTTGTCTAAATCATAGGAAACCATAATTTGGTGTGATTTTACCCTTTAAGAAAGACAAGAACAAATAAAAAACTGAATTCGCAAGTACATCAAGATGCTAGGAGTCACGTGCAAGGATAACTCAACAGAGAAACACGTATAAGCCAAGCTGTCCTGCAAGGAGGAATGCGTTCATTGACCTACCAAGAAACGCAGCGTTGTAATATAGACAGTTGGCGTCATAAGCATGTGCTCGGCAGAACGCAAGACAACAATGCGACTATAAAGAAACTTTAAATCAGAGCCTGACCTAGGAAATGGCATGTGGCGGTCAATAAGAAGAACCGCGCTTCTGAGCACAAGCGTATACGGTTAACTGCTTAAATTGTTTACGCTGTCCAGTAAATGTCAGTCGGTAAAGCTACAAGTATATATTCAAACCACTACTAGACGACACGCCCGCCTAAATGGGTGTTATGCTTAGACTAAAGAAAGCCATATATTGATAAAATTAATGTTTTGAAAGAGTCAAGCCAATAATATAAATAATGAAGAAACTATCAGATTGCTCCCAACCCGACCGTCGCTGTGCCATCTTCCAGTTAAATATATTCGTTCTCAGCTACTGACGTTCAGATCCATTCCGTCCATGAGTTGGGACAAATAGCTCTATCTTCGTCAGCAATTCGGGTTCTATGTAAATGAATATATCTTTCATTACAGCTGTAACTAGATTCAGCCATCTCCTGGGATACACACACATATTTTCGCAGAGAGCGTTACTTCATTTTCTTTGATCTATCATGCCGAGAATACAGAGCTGTCCACCAATAGTAGCAGTTTCCAGATCTTCAAAGACATTTGTCCTCTGACCAGTTTTGCCCGTTTTCCCATTCGGTTCATGTTCCCGATATACCTAAGCACAATATTGTTCTTCATTTTTCACTAAATGTTCGATTCTCCATCACGTTGTCACAGTGGTAGCGCAAACCCCTCTTCATGCAGACTCTGGGAAAACTGAAAATGGAAGAAGATTATATTATGTTCTTTTTTTACAAAATACATCTATCTGTTGGCTCTACACTGAACCCTGCCTATAGCGACCGTCTGCGTTTTCGACCTGAGTGTGGTTATTGTTTAAGTCTTAAAGCTTGTTGCCGCAAACGCAACTTCCATGAATTAATCAATGACAATAGATATTTTTAGCTTAAGTATGTTTTGTGTTGAACCCATGAAATTAAGCAGGATTTGACGTACAATCACGACTGAGAATTATTGTATTCCACGTAGCCATTTCTTCATCCTGATCTGTGTTCATCTACTGTGTAATCCGTGGCTTCCGTCTGCCGTTATTGCCTACATTATGTATGTATGGAATACTGTCCTGACAAATGTGTTGGATCTGTACTTTGGTGATCAGGAAGAGGAACGAGGAACGTTTCAATAGGTATATTACTTTTTTCAGTTGTTTAGGCAAACTCGAGAACTGAGATTTCAAAGGTCAAAGTGAGATGTAGTTTCAGAGAACATTCAGCTGGACGGCATACCATGAATCAACAAGTCAACAGTGGGTTGACTGTATACAATCTAAATGCACAACCTTCGAAAATACATTTCAATACACGCGCCATAATTTGTATCCAACAATATACCAGTAAAAATCATGAATTATCAACTCACATCAAATTTTGCGCCAATTCCTTATAATCCGTGTTCTCGATTCCCCTCAATGTGACCGTGGTACGTGTTGCCGGTTGTACGGTGTGTGGCTGCTAACTCGAATAAACGTATTATTATCTAGTATTCGGGTTGTATGGCGTGAACTACAGCATTCAAACATATGTCTACTATAGAGTCTTGTACAATGCGTTTAGTTATTTCAATTACCTGGTAAAGAATATATTTTAATTAACGTTTTGAAGCCTGAATTGCTAGAATCCAAATCTCAAGATAACTCTCCAGATTGGCTTTTGAATAATTTGAAAGGAATTTGACAGGAAGCTATTTTTGGCACAGGCAGCAACAGTTCCCAGTTAAATTAGTATAAAAATATTCAACCTAATATGCATTCAATTATAAACGAGTTTTCGTTTTCGGTATTTCGGGATCAAAGTGTTTAGAAATTAATTCCACTATATATGGCCTTTGAGCATTCTTGTCATTTCCTGAAACCATAGAGATACCGGAAGCCGAAGAAATACAAGTGAAAGCCGCCTTGCTATTTATGTTTGTCATATGCAGCGATAAGTATAGAACCGTGTGATTTCAGGATATTGATTAGTGATCCGTATTTTTAATAGAGGGGTCCTCGACTGCTCTTTCCTCATGATATTCTCCGGATTTTAGGGACGCGGTGAATATTGCGGTATTTTATTGAACATGAGTTATATGAACCGCGACAGACATCGCATCTGAAATGCGACAGACATCGCATCAATGCCTTAAATCGTAAAAGAAATATTCTATATAATTCTGGAATTATTTGAAAATATGTTTGACAAACATCATACAAAATCGGTCTATAAAATACCATACCGCCGCCCTCGCCGCCGGAGCTCTCGGCCACCGCCACCACCACCATCACCAACAGCTACCACCCGCACCAGCACCACCACCACCATTCCCACCGCCGCCCCACGGCCACTGCAGCCACCGCCGCCGCCGCAGCTGCCGCCACCACCACCACCACCACCACAGCCACCACCACCAGCGCCACCGCCGCCACCACTATCACCATCATCATCACCACCACCACCCACCACCTCGATCACCGCCACCGCCGCCACAACACTACCACTACCAGCCCCGCCGCCGCCGACGCCACCGCCACCACCACCACCACCACCTATAGTTTGCAACACAATAGATATCAATTCTTAGTGCTCCCATGGGCTATTACAGTAATGGCTCCCAGTCAAATTAGTTTCAGATTATTCAATAGGCTACCTGCATAGTTACCTTGAAATTGTGATTCTGGGATTGCATAGGAGTATGATCGTTCGATGTTTGGTTATATGGAGATTCCAGATAAAATCCCCATTTTTACAAAGTTCTGCTGAGAAAAAAATACCCAGCAACAGTTTCCAGTAAATTTAATTTCAAAATATTTCACAGTTTGACACTGGCTACTTTTGACACTCTTATAAATGTGTGGCTGTCTCCGGACTAACGCAAACGCTCCCACATGCTTCTAACATCGATATAGCGCAATATCTTCTAGAAAGATATTATCGGACATCCTTGGACCAAGGGCCGGTAAGTTGTTGGGATAAATCTGTCCTAATTTATCTGAGGACAATTTCATATAAACCCGTGTCTCCAATAATCATGTTATCAGTTCCTCAAAGTGATGCTGTAGCAAATATAGAGCACATGGAGGGATCAGATGTGTCGCTCAAGTATCTGACATCATAATCAATTACCTAACTAGTAAGCTGAGGTCACCATCAACATTATGTAGCTCCGTCACGACAATCGAACAGTCCTTCACTAAAGTGTATGAACTGTATGTCTTTGATGAATTTACGCGTTAATAAACACTATGTCGAATATCTTGAAACATAGATGAAAATGGGCGGAGCATAGCTAGAATTGAATTCCGCTACATAAAGATATGTTTGAGGTGTGGCATGTGATTGCTGTGTTACAGGACTGTCGCCATTTACATCAAATGAAGGAATCCAGTTTTTGAAGCAATCATATGACGTCATTATTAACTACGTCATATGTAGGCTGACGTCATAATTAATTACATCAGCCACGATTATCTTCGTCAAGTTGTGCAAATTCTATGTCTTTACTAGTTAATACACTTTCTGTTGAATATTTTGAAATTAATTTGATTGTGGGCTGTTGCTCCACCCAGTCAAATTAGTTTCAAGATATTCAACAGCATACTTGCATAGTTTTCTGGAAATTGAGGTTCAGAGAGTGCAGGTATCCATCCATCACAACACGGGAAAAGCGTGGATGGAGCTTAGTTAGAGATGGGCGGGGAATAGCTAAAATTGGACTCCTCCATTCTGAATTCAAAGTCTTCCCTCACATTCAGGCCGAGACAATCGTCCTATTGCACAGTCCTCACCATCCAGCTCTGCTCCGTTGTCGAGTACCGCGCTTGCAGGCTATGATATCTGCGCTAGGTTAACGAAACGTCCTAAATTTGCATGCACTGTGGGTCTCAGCCAATGAAATAAATGATGACCTGATTGGCGACCCTTTAGCCCACCAGCGTAATGTTACTTCGCATAGCAAGAGTTCAAAGGTCTGCACGTATTTGCCTTATACAGCGTAGCGATGTGAGTGGGCGTATGTTAGTATGATGGACTTACACGTAAATGACACCACATTACTCATTTACGGCATTCGTTGCGCAACGAGGGTCATGCCGCTGTTTTTCGTCTTCTTATGGAAATTACGCATAGAAAAGCTCGTTTTATCTTTACACATCAAGGTTCGCTCTCTTAATCTCTCACATTTTATCCTCAATTTACCACTTTGCTTCAAGTAGCGTGTTATCTTTAACTTGATAATGAAGGTATCCGCTCTGTGACCCATGCATCTGACATCACAATGAAATTATTCAAGTTAGTTGACGTCGTAGTCAGGATCACGTAGGCCCGTCTCGAAGATGGTAATCTAATGTGTCACACAAAATGTTTGAATTTTATTCTTTGATTTATAAGCTAAATATTCAGGTGACTATTTAAACAGCTTCCCTGTATTTTTAACAGATTGCCCATCTACAGATTAATAAAGACATGTTTGAAGGTAGTTAGGTACAGTCCAGCTCAGAATGAACTTATAATTAAAACACAAAATAAAACTGTTGAATATTTTGAAAATAACTGAATTGGAAGACATTGCTGCCTAATGCAAATTATTTTTCAGCTTCAAGAGGCACTGGATTGATGATTGAAGAAGCCGCTACTGCACTTATCTGGATGGTTGCTGAGAATTGCGGTTGGTGGCGCCTGTGTGTCCGTTTGTCTGTCTGTTTGTCTGTTTGTCCACACCATATCTTCGAAACGCAGGACGCAAAAATTACCAAATTTCAGCATCTTGGGGCTAGGTAAAGAGACAAATTGACGTGCCACGTTAAATGGTCAAATATCTACGTGAAGGGTTCACTAAGTGGATAACGGAATGCAGATTTTGAATGGTCACATTTGACAGATAAAATCAAGGTCTGGGTGGCAAATGTGAGTTGAAATTCCATGGTATACGGTCAAAGATCAGGGTTTTACGAGGTCAATAAGTGCATAGAGAGAGAGAGAGAGAGAGAGAGAGAGAGAGAGAGAGAGAGAGGGGGGGGGGGAGAGAGAGCGAGAGAGAGAGAGAGAGAGAGAGAGAGAGAGAGGGAGAGAGAGAGATGAAGAGAGAGAGGCCGATAGAGACGGGGAAGGTTCAGGGAGAGAGGGGGAGAGAGGGGGGAGGTGGATGAAGGGAGGGAGAGGTAAAGAGATAGGTGAAGGAAAAGAAAGAGATGCAGAGAGAGAGAGAGAGAGAGAGAGAGAGTGAGAGAGAGAGGGAGAGAGAGAGAGAGTGCGAGAGAGAGAGAGAGAAAGAAAGGGCAGAGCGATTGAGAGAGAGAGAGAGAGAGAGAGAGAAAGACTGGGAGGGAAAGAGGGATAGTGAGGGAGAAAGAGGGAGGGAAAGAGTAAGAGAGAGAGAGAGAGAGAGAGAGAGAGAGAGAGAGAGAGAGAGAGAGAGAGAGAGAGAGAGAGAGAGAGAGAGGGTGAGAGGGAGGGAAAGCGTTGGGGAAGCAAAGAGAGAGAGAGATTGCGAGAGAGAGAGAGAGAGAGAGAGCGAGAGAGAGAGCGAGAGAGAGAGAGAGAGAGCGAGAGCGAGAGAGATGGAGGGACGGAGGGAGGGAGAGGTAAAGAGATAGAGGGAGGAAAAGAGAGAGAGAGAGAGGCAGCACGAGAGAGAGAAAGAGAGAGAGAGAGACGTGGAGAGAGGGAGAGAACGAGCGAGAGATGGAGAGAGAGAGAAAGAGAGAGAGAGGGAGGGAAAGCGTGGGGGAAGCGAAGAGAGAGAGAGAGAGGGAGGGAGAGAGCGAGAGAGAGAGAGAGAGAGCGAGAGAGGGAGAGCGAGAGAGACGGAGGGACGGAGGGAGGGAGAGGTAAAGAGATAGAGGGAGGAAAAGAGAGAGAGGCAGAAAGAGAGGGAGAGAGAGAGAGAGAGAGAGAGAGCGGTGGAGAGAGGGAGAGAGGAGGAGAGAGGGAGAGAACGAGCGAGAGAGAGAGAGAAAGAGAGAGAGAGAGAGAGAGAGCGAGTGAGAGATATGGAGGGAGGGAGGGAGTGAGTGAGAGGGAGAGTATGTTTAGATGAGACCGAGAGGGAGATAAAGTGAGACTGGTGGAGGAGGGCGGGAGGCGTAAATATACAATAACCGATACATTTAGAAATTTAATAGACGAGCCATGTCTATGGAATGCTTCTCGTCTGTTAATACTAGCCTCTCAGGGCGAACCTCTTACATTCGGCCACTCTATATAAAAAAATATCAAAAAAACTTGAAAATCCAACCGACAAACCGTAGACTGACAGATCGACTTATGCTAGTTGCGATTTTCAAATAACATTAGTATGCAATAAAAATACACCAAAACTCTTATGGTACAATTGAATCCTTAATACAACTATGACAAATTTTTCCAGGACCCGCGTCATTGACATATTTTTCAATCGACTTACTGCGGGGTCAAATATTTCGACCTTTCTCCTTGCGCTATGCTCGAGTGTACGAATTGCGAATTGCATTTTGTTGATACATTTATAATGAATATAATTATGTATATAAAATCTACCGTCATGCAATATATTGTCAACTGTAATGCCTCATATGTCGATTGACTGAGAGTTGTTGACAATTTGCCAAGATGAAATGAACATATCCGCTGAACTGCTGTTCGATGAATATATGTTTCTTAGTTGTGGATTTCAATTAGCGACTCGTGTCTCTAATTAAAATTCACAACTTAAATGTATTTTATTAATTTATATGAAATGAAATCATTAGATGGTACGATTTATTTCGCTCCATTACATATAGGCACGCGATTTAAGCCTCGAAAAGGATACAATTCAAAATATTTAATTTTTAGACATCCTGCTGTGAATATGATCCTTCACCGCGTAAACACAGACCTATCTTGAATCGCAATTTCAAGGTAACTATACAGGTAATTTGATGAATATTTTGAAAATATGTAATGATATATTTGTTGAAACCTTAAGAATTTTCGTGTTTTGGTATTTCGGCTGCGTGAAAAAGCTGCATGCTTTATATTTTTCAGAAAATCAGGAAACTACCCTATTTCGTAACAGAGAAGCATAACAATATGGCCGTGTGATATTCCAAATGGTTCTCCAAATGTTTCAGATGCAGCAACAATCAATCTTATCCGCTCACCCGTCCCCTTCCATTTCACATCACGATTATTAGGATGACTTATGCACATCTTTTTTACAAGTTCATTTCACGCTGTGTTCGTCAGCATACTTGCCAGTTATTCGTTTGCCAGGTCAACACCACCACCCCGCCCCTCACAATCTCACAACACTGACGACCACCACCACCCCACACGCCCGCTCCACACAGCATAATTTCACCATGTCAATTATAATAAAGGTAATCTAAATTCAGATAGGTCTTCAGCCGGGATTTCTTCGGCTGGCTTGAGTGATTCACTGAGCAGTGTCTATCGGTGCATAGATTCACCTACGCACGCACGCACGCACCCACACACGCACGCACGCACGCACGCACGCACACACGCAGGCTCGCACACTTACACACACATATGCAAGCACGCGCACTGTCGAATATTTTGAAACGAATTTTACTGGGCACAGTTGCTGCTATAGGCAGCAACAGCACCCAGTCGCAATAGTTTCAAAAGAGTAGAGTTTTCTTGTATTTTTTGTAGAGTTTTCTGGAAATTGATTGACAGAACGTGTTCGAGGATCGATACCAACACGAGTGATGTGTGGGTGGAGCTTACCTATGGATGGTTATAGCTGAAGATGGGAAGGTCCATTGATCCAACAGTAATATTGCCTGGAACGCAGATCACTTTATATGCTCTCAATAGGGTGGCACTGACCGGGGGAGTGATTTCAAGATGCTGACTGAGCATGATTGCCAAAAGCAAAGAGTGTCGTGCCTCATTAGCTTTAGACGATGATGATGTGTATGAGGTCACTGGTATGGCAAATATTTCCAGAGTTTCCATGAAAGTATCACCTCGAAGGCTCAGACTCAGACACGAGAAGATCTAATGAATAGTAGCATGAACATTTCTGACGTCCTACACACTTCCCATGCCGTCTTCTTGCCAACTCCACAGAATACAAGAAGTTCTTTTGTTCTTTTGGTGTTTGGTCAATTTGCCACACACCCACAGCGAATTAGACGCAAGGTTGTGAGCTGATATGTAATGGGATGTATTTTCATGGCCAACTTGTGACGAAAGAATCCGACTATTGCAGCATCGGCAAATAGTAAAAATATGTTCAACATATTCAGCAGCTTACCTATATATACACCTGTGCAAAAGTTAAGCACCACCCTATTTTTACGCACATGCGAGGGTATATTCATGTGCTATGAAGAAAGCAATAGCATAAACATTTATGTACCCATCCATCTTAGTGCAAGAGGTAATAATGCAACTAGAGGAATGCTGATTATGATGGTGGGGAAACACTGTATGTTTTTGTTTGAACTTGAAAACGAGGCCTGAATATGGTTACGTTGACACAACTGACAACTATTGCCCTACAGTTGACACACGTGGCTAGATTGTCATCAATGGTGTCTGAAAACGAAGTTTAACATCTGTGCACGAGTTTGAGACTGTCATTATTAATACCGGGTATATCCACCTTGTGCCTGGATGACGGCCTGGACACGACGTCTCATGCTGGTCACCAACCGACTGATACGCCATTGTGGTATTCGTTGCCATTCAAGATGGAGTGCGTCTGTTAATTCCTGTAGGTTCTGCACAGGAGGATCCCTCCTTCTCACCATGTTTCCCAGAATGTCCCAGATATGCTCAATAGGGTTCATGTCAGGGCTCCTTGCTGGCCATGGTAGGGTTTCGATGGCATTCTGGCGGAGGTATTCATGCACAGCTCTAGCACGATGTAGTCGGGCATTGTCATCCATGAATATAGGGTGGGTTCCAGGTGCATGATTTACAAAATGAGGGACCACAACTCTATCCAGTATGGAATCTTGATATCTTTGTCCATTTAGTGTTCCAGGTACAGTCAACAGATCCAGCTTACAATCAAATGAGATGCAACCCCATATCATAACGGAACCTCCACCAAATGGAACTTCTTCCATGATGTTACGTTGGTCGTACGCCGTGCGTCTGGACCTCCATACACGAGTTCGACCATCTGTGGCATGACGCAGGAACCGACTTTCATCGGACCAGTGTACCCGTCTCCAGGATCTCATGTTCCAGTGTCTTCTTTCGTTGCACCACCTCAGACGCTCCTCTTTGTGGTGTGCAGTGAGGAGAGGACGTCTGACCGGTCTCCTAGCTTTCATGCCAGCAGCATACAGTCTCCTTTTGACGGTATACATTGACACTCTATTGCGCGTTTCCCATTGCTGGCTGAGCACTCTGCTGTTGGTGAATGGAGATCTCCTAACAAGGCGTACTAGGGCTCGATCATCACGGGCAGTAGTCTTCTTCGGTCTTCCAGATCTAGGCCTGTCCTTCACTTCGTTAGTTTGCCCATGTTTTGCAATCAAACGACTGATTACAGTATGGTTAATGTTCAGCTGTCTGCCAATCTCTCTGCATGACATACCAGTGGTATGCATGCCTATGATTTGCCATTTCACACGATCACTTAACCTTCGTCTTGCCATAGCGGTTCACAATCAAGAGCTAATTCTCTCTGTACAAATAAACCACGGTCATGAACACAAAATTCCTAATCTTGTCGCCTAAATCTGTATGTAATGTTCTACACCTCAAACTGGACTTTTACATAACTGAACACGTGTGCTGTTTCCCACCACGCACGGACATCAAGCGGCGTGAAGTCGTGCATGCATGTGCATTTCATACTTGGAATTATGTCAGCTAACGCGGGGACAAAAAGTATGGCAGCCTAGTTGTACCATCATGTTTCTACGTTCTATTGTTTTTGCTGGTGCTTAACTTTTGCACAGGTGTATAGTTACATTGCATTTTAGATTTCTGGGTATGCTGATGTTCTAGAGCTACACGAGCGATGTTTCTGGCGTCCGATGTCGGTCTTATAGACCGTTTAGACTTCGTAAGCCGAATAATTAAAAGGATCCAAATGACACAAGTTCACCTATAAGTAGCGGCGCAATGCCAATTTTAATAAGTCACCTATGCTAACCTTTTGACTCTCTTAAGCATCATATGTTCCTTAAAAGGAGCCCTTTGGACCCAACTATGCTTGCATAGCTATAATGTGTACAGGGTTCCCACAGCAGAGCATACGTTCAACTCCATATAGTAAATATATAGTGCGAAGAGGGCCTACGGCGTCCACGCGACGCACTCATAGCCGATAGTGTAAATACCGTGTAGACAACTGCGCACTGCAGTTTATACTGATGAACCTAACATTACCTTTTCAAACAGAAAGTGACCTAATCTAAAGGAGGAACCCAATTTTAGCTATTCCCCGCCCATCTCTAACTAAGCTCCACCCGCACTTTGCCATCTTGGGATTGATCAATACCTGAACTGCCTCACTATCAATTTGAAGAAAACTATACAAGTAAACTGTTGAATATTGCTGAATTAATTTAATGGGCAACAGCGTCCAGTTAAATTAGATTCAAAATAAAAGCATCTTTATTAAATAGTAAATAGATACAATTTGTACCACAATGATTATTCTGTGATGAATTAGGCGTCCGTGATGAACTTATCAACGCCATTTATCACGTCATTGATTATGACGTTATCCTACATGGCGCGTAGTTGATTATGACATCACCTGATTGATGGATAAACTGGATTGATCCATTTTCCAGACAGTCATACAGGTAAGGCATTTGACATCTTGCGAGCTCGCATGTACACGAGGTCCGCGTTACTATTGCATAATACCTATTAAATTATGACACAGCTTTCAACTTATTAATCTAGCCATGTAGAACAGAATGCAGTCAGAAAATTAACCATTTAATCATTACCGCCAATAATGTCGCTAATCATCTTACCGGACAGCTATTAAAGTCTAATTGGAGACAGATTTCATCACATCAGGATGTTTCTAATGTAGCTATTGCGTGGCATGCACCCCTTCTAGTGTAATGAAATTCGAAGTCAGTCAGCCTTCTGAGCGGATGTTGTCCGCAGAGGCGTGTCGAGCTCCTGGCGTGGGTTCGTGTGCACTCCACTTACGAGGCAGCTGCTATTCTCAGCTGACCTGCATGTCAGATATATTTGCAACTGGACCAAATTAAGGTATATATGATTAAGTGACGTTTCCATGGACTTGTCTAATATAGAATTTGTTGGGAATTCGGGATCTGCAAAACATGTATTCATCGGTGCAGTAGTTCGAGAGCTATACGAGCTTGGGTTTTCCAGCCTGCTCTCTAGAAGATATTTTGGGGGAGGACGGATGGGTGCACCAGACATGGGCCACATGATCCGGGCCCTGTTGCGTTGCTGGTGTCTGACTGGGGCTTTGTCCCGATTTCCCCCTTTTCTAGAGGTTGAGGGGGTCTAGTATAAATATGCCTGATTCGGTAATTCCACTTGTTTTTCTTGCTTTTCTTGCCAGTGCGTGTGTGGAGAGTTGACGACTTTCCAACAAAGGGGAATGTGCGTTCTGTTTTATTTCATTCAGCCTGCAGCCATCTCGTTATATGGATACCATCTCGCCTCCTCCTATCGTGATCAGCCACACACCTCGGGCGTTTAGTACCAGAGAACTATAGAGCTGCCGTTGCAAATGGAAAAAATAACTGTATTGTGTGTGAAAATGTTTCACAGTTTATAGTTCTTTTAACAATGTAGGCTCCAGACGGCCCAGTCACGTCTCTGTATACTCGTTAATCCCACCTGAGCATGTTAGGCTGGGGTTGGCCCATTATTCGATCAAGAAATCATAAACTGAAAGACTCGTTTGCCGGAGCTCCTTTAATTTGAGAGAGACTATTTCACAATATAGATATGTAAAATAAAAATATTTGACAAATTTACCCGTTTCATTCAGTTTATGTTTTTCGACTTGTCCTTGTTGATTGGCCATCTTGAAGTACTGGATCCGGACGGATCCTTGTCCGTTTTACATGATAGGACCGGGTTAATTCCTTAAGTCATTTAGCCATTGCAGTCGATTGTAGAGAGGGTCCTGAGATCAGCAAACCGTACACGTATATTAAGTTCTTCATACTGCTAGGGAGATATATGTTGTAATATTTCTCCTTAGTTGCCTTTCTTGGAACCTATTTTAACGCTTCGTTGCCGTCCTTCCACCTGGAACCTGCATTTCCGTGGTACAGGTCAATGGATTTATCCGGAACTGGACGGTCTCTGCTGAGTCACATCTCTCCGTGTCATGTGCACAAGTAGGCAGTTGTTATCTCGCCTGTGAAGCAGAAAGCGAGACATATGTGCCACGTTTTCGACGGCGACGATGGAGACTGCCTCAACAGTGTTACGGTTTCGCGTTTATCAACACTTCTCAGCTTATATTTCAGGATCAATTTGGCTATGTAGTTGCCTATACAGTTAGGAAGTCACTTGATAATACTGAGGTTACAAGGTCAAAGGCCAAGGTCAATGTGGCCTTGATATAAAACTCAGTTTTTTCAATGTTAAGTGTTTGCGTTTATAGCAAAGGTGCTTGGCTTATCATTCAAGATTGGTTAATCCTATTGGAACTAAACTTGGATACATTGTTACCTATACTGTTAGGAAGCAGTATGCGTACACTGAAGTCACACAGCTAAAGGTCAAGGTAATTCTGACCTCAACACAACTGTGTTGCTTTTCAATGTTAAGTTTTTATGCTAAAGCAAATCGTATTAGTTATATTTAACCATAATGGAACACAGCTTGGGTGCATGGGTGCTTATGCCAAGAGGATACAGGATGGTGACACGACAATTGTAATTGCTTGACTTTCTATTAGCCTTTCGTATTCCGTGCTAACATAATCTAATAGGGTATACAATGGGTGTTCTACCTAATTCGTGTACGTATGATAGGCGCTTTGGGGTCTCGTGCTGCATGAATAAGTGTCATAATCTATATCTAAGCGTCTGCTAATCTAAACAGGTAGTTCACATCGCGAGCTCCGAGGGATCCTTCAATTGTCGCAATTCGGATACAATAAACACATGTTTATTGGCGTCTATTTTTAAGAGAGGGAGTTATCACAACAAAACTAAGTAATCCACCTCATGTTTAGATAAGTCTAAGTGATTAGCTAAGATCACAAGTTAACGACCACCTTGACCAGTTGTGTCAGTTTGTCAGTTTATATCAAGGTAATAGCGTATGCTCTAATCATACCTACCACTTGTAACGGGACACCATCATCATTACTGGGATGTGTATCGATATGATTCGATGACCGCTTGTCACCAGAATGTTAAAATGAGTGTAATTAATTGCACGATTTTGCTGTTCCGTGACACCAACAATTTTCAACAAGCAGTCTAAAAATTATAGCACATTATTTAACTGATTAACAACAGTTAAGTTATATATCCCGTTGCTCGACGCGTGATGATTAAACACACGATACATCTCGCGCATTAGACTTAATCGATTGTAAATGGAACACAAATTATTGTTAGTCGGTAAGAAGCAAGATTTTAACAATTACAGGCGCAATCAGAAGTTATTAGTTTGATTGGCGCGTATCGAGTCCCTGATTCCATGTCTCATTCACGCTGGCTTGTAGTTCAGTCTATTACTACTTCCCCAGTTTTACACTGGTACCAATTTACACTTCTGGTGGAGAGAGAGGCAGCGAGGGGTGAAATAGATTGCCTATGTTTCCACCGATTGCTCGTCCGCGACTTCATTGCCTGACAGTCAAGCAGGATTTGAACCTCGCCCAGCTTATTAATAGTGGATCACGCTAACACCACAGCGTGTATTTTGGCTCACAGATTCCAGACACTGCACGTATAATTGCTACATGATTATCTAAAGAATATTACATACACTATTTGCACACACTCATCCCTGGCCCCACCCACCCAATACAACCGATATACGGTTCAAACCAGTTTGAAAATTGACACCGCCACCGGTTTGATAGTATGCCATACCGCGCAGCCTTATATGAGACGCCCCTTCCACAAGTATTGCCGTGTGGAACTATATCCGCTATAGTAACATTGTTCTTAGGCGACGTCTGCCATTCAGGTATTGTTGTGCAGATCTACATCCACTATATTGTAATACTATCTCATTGGCGTGTTACGTGCCAGTGGATGAGCGATCCTGATCACCATTTCTTTCGTCTTCATCGTCTTCACTTTTTCTCACCTAGTCCATGTTTGTATGAAGAGAGGATAGACGTTTTAATTGGTAAAATATATTCCTTACTATGTGAATTTGGAACCTATTATTTGTCGTGTAATACCGTTTATTATTATTAGTCTGTCCTTGTCCGTGGCATCACGATATTTTAAACCTAGTGATATACTTTAACATTAGATCGGTATCCTAGATAATATACTGTTTCTCCTGCTCTTTGAATTTGCATTGCCTCTTTCGCGGATATTCACCCGCCAAGAGAGGTCTACATAGAAAAACCTATCTCGAATACATAGTATTGGATTTGGAAGTTTGTTTGTAGCCAGGTAAGAATGCCGACCTTTCAATTTTATTTTATGCTCTCGTCATTATTACTTATTTATTCAACGTTATTATCTTTTGGCTACGTATCTTTATTTACTTTCTGTCATTACTCGCATGTGGTTTGTCATTCAATGATACAAGAGGACATCATGGTTAAGCCGAATGCCGTTACCGATCCAACCCCCCACACCCCCTTCCCCGCCAGATATAGTTCTTTGCATGGCTGTCAAAGAGCATATTTTAAAGGGATACTATTTTTACAATGTAGCAAGTTATATACTGTAGCATATTATGATATCGTTGAACTGCACTTGTACTTTTATGATGCAATGCGAAAAAATGTGTGAAACGATCTAGTTGGCGTGTGCGTGCGTGCGTGCGTGCGTGCGTGCGTGTGTGCATGCGTGCGCGCGTGTGTGTGGCTGTTGTCAGTGTACAGGAGTATTTTAAAATGTAGGCGTGTCTTCATATTGACCACCATCATATACTCCCTTTGTAAATGAACTGAAGGACACATTCTTTGCGACTCTCTGCTTGATACAAATGCATGCCCTCCAAACATTGGATAAATCTACTTTATCCATCAATCATCTGAAGTCATAGTCAATTACGTGACGTGTAGGATGACGTCATAACCAACGACGTCATGAATGACATAGGTAAGTTCGTCAAGCACATTTAATTGGCGACAGACTAAGCATTGCTGTACGAGTTGTATGGCTTTACTACTTAAGAAACATGCTGCTGAATATTTTGACATATAGGTAGCAAAAAGCACCCAGTCAAATTAGTTTCCAAATATTCAACAGCTTACCTGTATAGATATCTGGAATGTGATAGTCGCGGAGTTCAGGGATCCATCGATCCCAATACAGGCGAGGTGTAGGTGGAGCATAGCTAAAGATCGCCAGTGCATAGCTAAACTGGATTTCTCCATTGCTGTGTAAACCCTATTACTTGATCCCCTATGAAAACTGACTCATTGGGGCCCCAGCTCAAGCTACAATGCATCTAGAGGACTTGACCTGAGAACAAGGCAGAGTATATAGGCACAGGTTAGATAAAGCATGAATAGTCGACGAGCATGTCGAATTGTCCCGATCTCTACTAACACATTAGGGCGACATCGCTGCCTTACATGTAATAGCTAGCTCCTCAATGACTAAAGACTCGAGCAATCACTTACACATGTAGTTGAGGAAATAATTGGAACGTGCTCAGTTAAGATGCCAAGTATGGCTTAATATGCATAATACAATAAAAACAATTCGAGATCAGACGGATTCCCTGAACAGTACGACGTTTGTCAGTGATTGTACTGTCTGGTGTGGGACTAAGATGACACATTATAATACACATTTTATCTAACGATGTTCTAGGAAGATGGCATCACGTAATGGCCGTGTTAATGACCAGATAGCCGTATGCATAAGCCAGGAGAGATCAACTAGACGTATCATGCCTTAATGAAACACGGCGGATCAGTGAGATTCATTTATTTTGGTAGGAACACTATAGTAGTATACTGGGGTAACCCTAATAACACTTACCTGTATACTTAGATTACACATAACCTTTAGCGATATACACGGGTCGACACGAATGTGCCTCAACAGGCACCCAACTCGAGAAAGGCATTGATGAGTTCTATGAAGAAAGGCAAAACGCATTTGATGTAATCAATGCTGATGACATGTGCATAATGCTGACAGAAGTGAAGGCAACAGCTTATCAAGCAGTGTGGAATAGCGATACATTATCTGCCAGCAAGATGTGTGAGTGACGAACAAACTTGTAAGTAAGCACACACAGACACCATTTAAACATCATCCGCGTACCATCTGCAATATCCCTGTGCAGTTTATCCATCCATCACACGGCGTCATAGCCAACTACATGACGTGTATGATGACGGCCTAACCGATGACATCATGAATGATGCAGATAAGTAAGTCAGGAACACTAAATTGAAGACGGACCAATCGTTGTTGTACGAATTGCATGTCATTATTATTAAATAAACATTCTGTTGAATGTTTTGAACTAATTTGACTGGTGGCTGTTGCTGTCACTGGCCAATAGGCAGCAACCACACCCAGTCAAATTAGGGTCAATATATGCATTAGCTTACCTGTATGGCTGTCTGGAAATTGATAGTCAGTGAGTTCAGGGATCGATCGAACCCAACATGGCCGCAGATGGGTGGGCATAGCTAAAACTGGATAGGTTCATTGAAAGTCACCTGGAAATCGGTACAGAAACCAGCTCGGCCACATCAGGATTAACAACACGTTGAAATCCAGCATTGAAAAAGCGAGAGTCAAAAGAGGAGCAGATTCTTAAACCGATCCCAACTCGGTTGTTGCCACGATAAAAGCAAGACTGGCATGGAAGCCGGTAATGTAGTCTTCACAGGGCTATATTTCAAGAGAACTGCAGGATACCAACATTAAGGGAGAATCCATCGGTAACACATATAAGGAATTGACAAATCCAGTTATGCAAAACATGTCAGAATCTTTTTTGAAGGAAACCTTATCCACAATCCAATGTCAAATCCACATCCCCCATAAATGAGAGTATGCGCCATAAGGAAAAGTCAAGCGACTCCAATTAAGACAGTTTCCCGTCAGCTCATTCAAGGTATATTGAACTACAAGCAGAAATTCCAGGAAACTGCGAAGAGACAACGGAAAAATTGCTGATGAACCAGTGTAAAGAAATTAGAAAATAGTTCACTAAAACAAATTAAAGCAATGTCTAATAAGATTATGTCCATCAGATCAAATAACAGACGGGTATAACGAAGTGACATTTAAACAAAGAAAGATAGAGCCCTCACAACAAAAGATAACAGGCTGGGGTGTTCTGTTGTTGGAGATATGGTATGTATATATTCCATAGTCTTTAAGGAGAGAAATGATACAAATATTTTAACATGAGCATGAGCACTAATGTCATAGGGATTGAATGCAATCAAGCAACTGAAGGCAGCACAATTACCATGCCAGGCCAATACCTATGCACTATTCACCAAATGTACAGCCATAATATGTATGTAAATGCTGTCCAAGCAATGCACGTGCACATAAGGGCAAGTTCCACATGGTCCGATGAATGGAAGATTACCTGATTTTAATCTTACACCGCAGAATCTGATGACAGAGCCGAGCGCATGCATGGTGTCTCCTGTAGATTGTCCTATGGTGGAATGGGGCTAACAATCTAAGTAGGTGAAGGAGATCTCTTTTCTAGCTATACCCCGACCATTTCTATCTAAGCTCCGCCCAATTTGAATGAAATCAATTTATATACTGTGTAGACCTACATAGAATTACCAGAATACGAATGTCAAGGTAGCTATACAGGAATGCTGTTGGATGTTTTGAAACTAATCTCACTTGCAGCCGTTGATACCCGCGGCAGCAATAGTTCCCAGTCAAATTAGATTCTAAAGATTCGAAAGAAAAGTTATTGCATCATAAATCCATCAAAGTAATATAATTCGTACATTAAGAACCGGGTTCGAGGTTCATGACAGCGCTCGGTACGCCATTATGATTCTGAGGTCAGCTAATGAGTGACATACATGTCAGTGATTATGTCGTCATATACCTGAGTGACAGATCAGATCGTTCGATTAACCATGATTATTTATATCATGCAGGATATTCTCAGGCATATCAATAAAATTCATTTCTCAAATACTTCAGAATAATTCCAAATATTTCTTACGAAAGCAGTAATTTATTGACATTAGATTTGTCGACATATTTGTTGCTAAATCTGCGTGTAACATTTGTGAAGCACTCTGCATAGCAAATAAGCACTCTGGTCCCATTAATAATAGAGAAGACAAATAAAGAATTAATTGAGATACTGTATGCCACATGGCAATTGTGAACGTATATCGCGATAAGCGATTTATCAACTATCGATAATAGCCTCGTTAGAATATGGCACATATTCAGAGGCGTGATTGGGAAAAGAAATGTTCGCCTCTATCATAATTAATATCTAACTAGAGAACATTTACTGAAGTAACCGTAAATCTGTGATGTATGGCTATGAAGAAATAGTATATGGCCTCTTCTAATAAAGAGATGAAATGTGGTGTATCTTCTAACATGATCATTGAAGTTGCAGGATGAAAGGCAGGTAACTTATGCCAAACATGAAAACTGGAAACATTTGCCCATGATTGTCCTTGACCCCAAGGGAGATATTAAAACTTTCATCGGAAATTATTTAGATCTCTCCAGGTTCTAGAATCTGGCCATGTTTGAAGACAATCGGAAGAAAACTATAGAACATAACGCTGTTCCAATATTGCTCCCATAGGTTTACTATGGGGATATGTGGCATTCAAAAGCTGATTTTCTCGAAAACTGTAGGTCGGATGAACTTTAAATTTGATACCAAATCAAGTTAACATGAGAGATAGAAGGTCACCAAATTTCAAGTCGATCAGATCAAAAAAATTTGAAACAAAAATAGATTTTTCAACCGCGAATTTATTTTTGGCAAAACATTTTTTGGGCGTTTTGACCCCAAAATGTGCACCTGGTCGCCATTTTTCCCAAAACAAATTTCATCCTGAGTTCATTTCTGCAAAAAGAACGAAAACTGGTATTTTTGCCCAAATCCTTTTCATGTCGGCCATTTTGAAAAAAAATATTTTCAAAAATAATCATCAGTAGCAACATCCTACCCAAGCATGGGAGTGATCCGATCACAACTCTAGGTGTAGTAGCACTTCAAACATTCGTTTGAAATCCCTATACATTTCCTATGGGAGGTTTTCCATGCATTGTGCGGTCAAAGTTCTGGCGGCCAATTTGAAACAGAAATTTCATGAACAAAGCCCAGTGGTAACATCCTCAGCAAATATGGTAGTGATCCGTTCAAAACTCTAGCTGTAGCAACACTTGACGTATCAATTTTGAAAATCGTCATACATTTCCTATGGGACATTTTTGCCCACTCAAAGGTGGGTAGCTCGAAAACTATTGGGTGGATCCAAAATAAAAGTAATAGCCATCGATGGTGGCATAGGCTCTTTAAGTTGACACAGTTTGGAAATGATCAGATGAAAGTTGTAGGAGGAGATAGCTCCTAAAGTTTTGGGAGAAGAATAATAAGAAAGATCCTGAGTAAAAACAATAATCTGCGATAGAACAGAAGAGAATGATGAGTATAACATCTGCAAAGCCGATTTTAATTCAATAAAGTATAGCCTCAGAGAGATAAACTGTCAGGAGTATTGCAATGAAGGGCATAGAAGTAGCGTGGTGAGCATTCACTGAGATAATAAATGAGATGATAAAATTGTGTGCCTCTCAAAAGGAAGAAAAGCGGTAAAACGAATAAACATGGGTGGATGAACAAGACATTATTAAACGCTATAAAGGTACCGCATGATCTCTGGAAGAGATATAGGTTTAGCAATTCACCATGTGAATATGCTGTAAATCTTTCAACTCTGTATTTGTAAATGCTACAGAATCCAATTGTGTTCAAAATGTTAAACAGTACGTTTTGTTAAATTATGTCTGAGTTGTATTGTATACAGTTACAAGCATGCCAATGTCTTGTGATTGGGTGATGGAGATGTACCGACGGAAAAATGCTCATTGGCACGTACAATTGAATCACTTATGTGAACTTGGTCATGTTCTAACACATTTAGATCCCTAATGAAATATGATGTAGTCTGTTTACACTTTCGTAAACAACATCCACTACTGCAGTGATAGAAAACATAAAAACATAGCGTGCCTTCAAACTGTCACCGAATTTCTCAAATTACTAGCTTCCAGACACCCATTATAGAATCTGAAGTCTGAGCATAGTATATGCAGGACTTTTGCCGTATACAATCATATAGAGAAGTGTGGGCTATCAATCGACTTATGTGTATGTGCGTGAATGCGTGTGCGTGTGCTCGTGCGCGTGTGCGCTTTCGCGTTCGCGTGCGTGTGTGACATTTCGGCGTTCATGACAGAGCTAGATACCGGTACGTCCTTTTGATAGTAGGATGAGCTAACGAGTGATGCAATTTATTATGACGTCTATATACTTTAGTGACAGATCAAATCTCTCCATTACCCGTGCTTATTTACATCGAGCACGATTTTCCCGGACGTATCAAGAGATCCGATTGTTCATGTAGCCTAAAAGAATTGCAAATGTGTTTTTACGAAAGCCGTTATTTATTAACATAAGCTATGTTGATGTATTTATTGCTGTCAGTTGCATTGAGATAAATACATTGGGGATGGATTGTGATATGGTGCGTACAAACTAACCTGCTCACCTCAACTCGCTGTAGAGAATAATTTAGAAATATGTTCACCGCTTTCTAAAACAAAACCAGAAATATCGTAGTTAGTACAATTTTGAATAAGATGTTAGAAATGTTCTGTTGAATATTCTGAACATAATTGGATTGGAAGAGAATGCTTGACCTCAATTTGTGTGCGACAGATTTGAATTTTACGACGAATTCCGAGTGAATATTTTTCTGTTAACCACTTGCCGTACAGACTACTACATACTCTCGTTTTACGTGAAATAATATTGTCTGGTATGAAGAGAGTAGCTCTCGTGTCCTTTTAAGTTTCAATTCTCTCTATCACCATATTCTGGTGGAAATCACTACGTCAATGGCTTCTCAATACATACGTGATACTTTTATCGGTCTCGTATCGAAGGAGATCTCGCGAGATACGAATGCTGCAGTGACAGAACACAAAGCGCGGTTGCCTTTCAAACTGTCAACGAACTAATGGATTAACATTAATGGATTTTAAAATGCGCTTTGTAGAATCTGACGGCTGAGTTGCAGGACTTCTGGCGTATACACACTTATGGACGTATGAGGCTGCCAATCAACGCGTGCGCGTACGCGTGTGAGTGCGTGCGCAAGAATATGTGAACATGTGTGACTGCGCGTGTGTGTTTGAGGAGGGAGGTGGTATAGAGTTGCTTTAAGCCCCCTCTCACCAAACCACAATATTCTTTATTATTTTTTCAAAAATCACGCATAGTATATGAAAATGCTTACACATTGCCCTACGCTCCCCTGTTATATTAGGAATTCCAGTCAGTGGGATTTTATCAAATCTCGGTGCAGATTACAAACACGCTCAGGCGACTAGGCCTTACAATTTGTCTAGCACGCGTATCTGTGATATGTGAATACACTAATTGAATTGAACTACACACAGATAGATGACGCCAGTGGTTGTAAGCATTTTCAAAATGTCCCGGAGTTCGTGCGAGGCGGAATAGTTGGTCCGGCAGAGAATAACTACACGAATTATATCAGCTTTTGAATGGAGGTTTATCCGGGATGGGATGGAACGTAATTATAAACATATTTATTTCATCTTTGTGTCCGCAGTTCGTGTTTTCTCTGCATTTTATTTGAAGTAACATTTTGGTATTGGGGCGCCCCTTATCCGCGTTACACACGAGGCATGAAAAGTGAATGGGACGGATTTAGATTTGACGGTCTCTTTTATTAGGCTGGAGGCGTGGGGAAAAGTAAATGGCCGCAGCAAAACAATATGGCGAATGATTACTTGATAAAAATTGCAAACATGAATAATTAATTCACTTACTGTTTTGTTTTGCTAAAATACTTTCTTAATTCCATAATGCCCTGTCAGCTGTAATGGTTGCATCCATTTCTAGATTTGCAAACACATTTCCACTTAAGCTCCGCCCACTTTTACGCGTGTTGGAATCGACATAATATACATTGAATCCTTAATTCCAGAATCTCAATTTCATGGTAATTATACTGATAAGCTGCTAAATATTTGGAAACTAATTTGACTGCCATAGACAGCAACAGCCTCAAATCAAATTAGTTTCAAAATATTCATCATAATGTTTATTGAATGAGTTGTACACGGTTCAGAGACATACATTTCGTGTTTATGACAGAGTTTTAGGTTTTCTTAATAGGGATAAGCATCAGTATGATTGTGACGTCATCTAACTAGTGCTGTAAGTGATTATGCTTTCATATAATGGAGTGCCAGATTGGATCCCTCCATTATGAGCTCCGCAATGCCATGCGCAATACGTATGTCTAGTGCGCTAATAGCAATATGCTTAGATGCAGAACATGCTGCTGCAAAATATCTAGATTCCCTGCAGGAGATATGCCATGCAAATGAGGTACTAGGATCCACATTGTTCAGTGGACTCCAACGAGAAATGTGTTGTTTTTAGAAAAGATCAACACTACGCATTACTTTCAGTTAACGCCTTTTGCGTCAAAAGCGCACCAACGCGCACTCAATTCTTCTTATATCAATTATAACGCTTTTATGCTCAAGATTTGTCAAGTAAATAATACCTTTTACAATAAAATTTACAAAAATAACTTCCAGATGCTGTTTGTTGACCGGCTTGACCATGAAAATTGTCCAGATAATTAACTCTTAACTAGTGTCCATGTGTCTGCTTGGAGAAGATTTATTTTTGAAAATGTACCACTGGGGAGCCAGTGATTCCAGCAGTAAATCTTCGAAAATCTTATTCTCTTGGATGAGAAAATGGGCATTCATCAATACCACTACATAGTCCGTTTTTGGCGGTCTTGGTCATTAAAGAGTTATGTTAGCACACGAGGGGTTATAAAACAGGTTTAGAAAACAAGCTACAGTAGTTGCTATTTTGTATATGAACCTCGTCTATAACACACCATGACCTTTGATGGTGATTTGTATGACGTATAGTAAAGCTGTAGTCCCTAACAACAATGGTACATTACATTTTGCGCACACTACATAGCTATGTGCAGTTTTAGGTATGTACCGCCACTCTTTAGCTAAGCTCACCTAGACTTCGGCAGTGTTGGGATCGATCAATCCCTGACATCGCTGACTATTGGAGTTGCCGTTGATGTGGCATCGGATTACCTGGGTGGGTAGGGCTGAGATCCCCTACAGTCCAACATATATGTGATTGACTTCACATATATACAGAATCATTGACATGTATGTACATGTATTGCGGCATATTGCAATCTTCAATCGGTAGGTCGCGGTAACTTAGATCAGGAATGCTTCCAATGGCAGCAACAGCACCCAGTTATATTAGTTTTAAAATATTCAACAAAATGTTTCTTAACTGGTAAAGACATACAATTCGTACAACTTCACGAACTAGTAAGCTAGGAGGAATGAATCGTGCCATTCATGACGTAATAGATGTCAACCTACATATGGCATAGTTCACTTATGATTTCATATGATTGATCGATAAACTGGATTCCTCCATTGCTCTCATTATGAAGACGCGTTAGAGAGCATATTTTCAAGAGTGATACACAAGCCTATGAAACATGAGAGACAATACATTATTAATTATTTGTCACGAAATACCAAAGGACCCGCGAATGCCATCAATTGTGTACCATAATCTCCACACACAGACATAGTTTCCTGTATGGCCGATATCCGGAAGTCACAGTAAAGGCCGGCCGATAGGTGCCATCGCCTATAAAGTGTCACTTATTCCGAGGACGACTACCTGACATTATTAGAGCGTAGCCATAATGTAATATTTGCAGAATAAAGAGTGAGCAAACACGATATTTCGTTAATCACATATTTTCGAACGAATCGCACTGATACCTCCAGGGTGAACTTATTCACTTCAATTTTATATTTTGAAATAACATCTTTATCGAAACTTCCCTTCGAATAGATTTTATCATCTCCCAAAATATGATGCAGGACTAAGCTTGAAAACTAGACACATAATCATAAAGGGGATGACATGTAATAACCCTTAAACTCTCAAATCTGTTTAAAAAATCCGATTTTCGCATAGCAAATGACCATTTGCAGATTAATAAATGAATATATTTGAAAATTTAACACTTGAATGACTGGCGCGATTATCAGCGCTGTTGTTGTCACCGAAAATGTTATATCTACAAGACAAAAACGTGATTGTCGGCCAATGGCAAAATATGAATGACAATCCCGTATATTGATACATAATGGAGTCCAATAGAACATGAATGAGGCCATATTGGCGACAATAATTCGCAGGTAATGAAGTCAAGTATTTCCCGTAATCTATAATAAGCATCTATTTCTTGGGGTCAGAATGACTAAGGTTACATGACGAAGTCATCCAAAACCGGGCCTCTGCTGTGGCTCTTTAGGAATGTCCATTTGCGGGCCAAGTGGACACTATTTTTGAACACTTCCAATGGAATGACTGGCTCGGTAACCGAGCCAGCCATTTCAGTGGCCAATTTTAAAAAACAGTCTTCATTTGGTTTGCTAATAAACATTTAATAAGGAAATATTTTAATTTTTGCCACAATTTAGTCATCAAGTGGAAACTATTTTTGAAAATTGACCACCGGAATGGCTGGCTCGGTTAACGAGCCAGCCATTCCTGCGGTAAATTTTCAAAAACACTCTTCACTTGGTTTGCAAAGAGACATTGAATAAACTTTTAACTTTTTGACAACATTTAGTCATTAAGTTATATCTCAGTCACTCAACCTGGATAGCATGATGGCAACGCATTAACCACCCGCTTCACCGATGTAATGGATTGTAATAGCTTCCCAAGGTAACACACACACACACACACACACACACCCACCCACCCACCCACCCACCCACACACACACACACACACCCACCCACCCACCCACCCACCCACCCACCCACCCACCCACCCACCCACCCACACACACACACACACACACACCCACCCACCCACCCACCCACCCACCCACACACACACACACACACACACACACCCACCCACCCACCCACCCACCCACCCACCCACCCACCCACCCACCCACCCACCCACCCACCCACCCACCCACCCACCCACCCACCCACCCCCACACATACACACACACACACACACACACACACACACACACACACACACACACACACACACACACACACACACACACACACACACATAGAGCGATTATTCTCTCCACTTGAATTCTCGAATTCCAATGACAACTGTAAAGATTTCCCTTAACCATTTAAAACAGAGATACTAAATAACAAAATCGCATTATTTAATACCTATTCTTGAATACTGTGAATAGATTTTGACTAGATAACATCGACAACTCCGTGTCAAACTAAGCTAAAATTATTATATTGATTACATAATTATACAGGTGTCTGATATCCCAGAGAATCAGGGTTTTAAAAGATTAATGGCATATACCTATTTCTTAGAGCGTGACAGAGGTTGTATTTAGCTAATGTGTTCCCATGCTATTTGGTAATAACAGCTTGCTTACCACTTGCCACTTTAAATAAGTAATCCAAACTACGGGTTTCTATGAGTTAATTTGAAAGTATGTTAATGTTGTAGAGCTTTTTGACAACATGACATTGCTATATTTGATATTCAATATTGTTCTTAATATAATAACTAAACGTTATCTATCATCTAATTAAATATAGAGGTATTCATTTTTGGCCAGGCCTTGCCCATTTTTTTGCTGAGGTCAGCCCGGCTTTACGTGTGCTGGAATCGATTTGAAAACTTAACAGCTGAATATCCACAATCTATATTCCAAGGTAAATATACAGGTAAGCTGCTGAATATTTTGAAATTAATTTGACAGGATGCTGCTGTTGTTTATCGCAGCAACTGTACAGTACCCCGTCAAATTCCTTTCAAAATATTCAACAGGAACGATATGTAATTGTTAATGCATTAAATCTATACAATTCGTATATTTTGCCGGACTTTTCGATTTCAGTGACGGAAATAGATTATTTTTATTGTGACGTCCGATAACTCGTGACGTAACTGATTATGACGGCAGATAATGGAGGACTCCGGTTTTAGCTATGCTCCACCCATCAATAGCTAAGCTCCGTCAACACTTCCCCCGTGTTCGGATCGATCGATCACTGAACTCACTGACTATCAATTCACAGAAAACTATACATGTAAACTGTTGACTATTTTGAAACTAATTTGACTGGCGATGTTGCTGCCATAGGCAGCAACAACGTCCAGTCAGATTAGTTTCAAAATATTCGACAGCGTGCTTGTTAAATATTAAAGACATATAATTTGTACAACAACGCTTAGTCCGTCGACATCCTACAATCGCAACGTAGTTGATTCTCACGTCATATAGTTGATGTATAAACTGAAATCCTCTATTGATTATGACGTCAAAGACTTGTGTTCGAGCAGATAGACGGTCAATTGCGTACGAGCATTTCCAGCCTCCTCAGAAACTCAGAGCAAATGAGGATCTAAAACAAGTTATCATATCGTTGAGTTGTAACAAAGCTTGTGTCGATTTGACACTTTAATGGTCAACTCGTCCAAACGGCTTCTGCAGGGCTCTTTGCGACTGTCCATATGTCATCCAAAAGAAGAGTGTTTTTGATAATTTCGCACTGGAATGTCTGCCTCGATAAACGAGCCATACCGAGCCAGTCAGTCCAGTGCTAAATGACCAAGAATAATTTGCTCTGGGCATACAAATGGACATTGACATGGCAAATACTTTTCGAGCACCAGCACTTTGAGGGGCAAGCCGGACACAAAGGGCATCTGCAGTGATGTTAATGAACGCTAAATTGAATAGACAACAGCCGCTCCTAGTCGATTTAGTTTCATAATATTCGACAGCTTACCTGTATCAAAGGTTTCAAAGGTCCAAATCGATTCGAACAAAACGAAATGGTAGTTGTGGATCTGGTAGAAATGGTGCAAAACAGTAAATACTAGACATACTGATTATTTAGTAGCCCTTCTCTGGTAGATATGGTGTTTATTTTTAACCTTTACAATAATATTAGTCGTATGTCGTTATGTTATGCAATTCTGTGTTGCAGGAAGACGAGTGACATTAAACCGGTTAATGGTCAGATTTGGTCAAGACAGTTTCAATTTTAGACCAGATAATGTCTGTTTGCAGGCCAAGAGACAATAGTTGTGAGATCTTACCACTAGAATGACTGGCTCGATTATCGGCCCAGTCATTCCAATAGTATATTTAAAATGTCTTCCCTTGCTTTGCAAATGTACAGTTCTCAATATTACTGTACAGTCTGTTTTGTCTGGCTTGATCATTAAAGTGAAAATATCTCAAATTGTTGCCAGACGATCGGGCTGGTCAGTCAAAAATTATATGAGCGCTGGCCAATTTCTATTAGCGTTGGGTTAGCGGACTTGTGTTAATATCAGCCCATGTATGTATCATGTCGATAAAATCGCATATAGTAATTGCAGGATATCAAATCAACAAGGCTTTCAGCACATTGCATATCTCTTGATATAAACACGTCTCTCATATTCAACGAAAGACTTTCATTGGTTAGATAGTGTGTAATACCTATTTTTACTGGTTAGATAACGTGAAATAGCCCCCACATACTCCACGCCACAGCAAATGTACACTAGCGACGAGGATGGCGAACATGTAACCAAGACGGGATAGCTTACAATGCAGGCGCTGCATCCCTTACAATGTAGAACGGGAAATGAATCTCATTTGAAAAAGATTTTAATGTTGGTTTAAAGAGAATTTAAGTTTGTTAAAATTGGAGCAGGAAAAGACATGAGCCTTAAACTCGTCTTTCACATACACATACAAATAGCGTACACTATATACATATTCTGATGTTATAAACTCGTATTATCTCGACCGCGTTAACAAAGGATCGCGTTCAAATATGTGTCAAAGACATGGTTATATCATTCAGCAAAGTTTATGAGATATTTTCATAAAGCTAAAGAATTTAATAATGCCATGTTCGTGTTGGGATCGATCACAGCCTTGATTCCTGAAATTGTTATATCGTGCTAAGCTGTTGAATATTTTAAAACAAATTCGACTTGGTGCAATAACTACGGCAAGCAACACCGCCATTCAAATACGTTTCAAACCATTCAACAGACTTATTGAACAGTACAAAAAACCCCATACAATTCGTAAACTCGACGGACTATTCAACGATCTAGATACGGCATCCATTTCGCATATTGATTGTAACGTCAGCTTACATGGGATGTAATTGATTATGATGTCATATACTTGAGTGACAGCTCAGATCCATCAATTACCAGCAACATAATCGTAAAGGCACTACGTCAACAATTCACATCTAAAATATTGAACATTAGTTCAACGTACGGTCACCAACTGCCCCACCCGCTCAAATCGTCTCCAGTTATGTTACCTCCTCGACAAGGTTCCTGCTGTTTATGCATTACAAAATTCTCATACATAAAGCAGTAAACACACAGGCATCTGAGTTGAGAATAGGGATGATTTGCATGTCAAGAAATGGCGTGTGCTGACGTGTAACCAGACATTAATGCTGTCTTTGTCTAGAGAACAAGAAGGACGATCTTAAGTTACCATATAAAAACCATGCCGAAAAATACAAGACGGGTACACCAAATTAGCAAAGAATATTCCTCGGTTCTATGACTTGAATATACTCCCGCTCAAGCTTGACACAGCAAGACTAGATGACGGTGCTCGGATAGAGGAAACCTTGAGAAAAAAATAGTGCACAACATCATGAAAGTTGCAGCATTCTTTTTAGCAACACAAAGCTGGATAGAGCTGTAAAAAGAACTTCCACCACTGGAACTGATAGAGAGGAGAGCTGCAGCAATAAGATTCCCCGAAACGCCAGAGATCTTGCAACTACAACAGGATGCTTTCATGTGAAATGTCAGCTCCAGGAAATGGCCTCAGACAAGCAATGCCGATGAAACTGGTTGAGAGAAACAGTGATAGACGAGATTTTGCTAAACTAAGTGATGGCGATGTTGTGGCACAAGAAATGAAGTATCACCTTACATGCCTTACAGCACTATGCAACCGAGAACGAGTACATCTAATGTACAGTAGTATGAAACAAGTACTCAAAAGTTTGACCGAAAGGAAGCATATCCAATTGCTTTCTCTGAGCTGGCCACTTACATCATGGACACGAAAATTACCACTAAAGGTACAGAACCAGCCATTTTTAGGTTCCCAGATTTAGTCTCATTATACAAGCAACGACTTTAGCAGTTTGTAGTCGAATCACCAGATGTATATTCCACTAGGCAAACTGACCAATTGGTTTCACACATGGCTCAGCTAGAAGGTCACAACCAAGGACGAGATGCTTTCATGGTCTTCAAGAATGATGTAGGCTCCATCCTGGCACATGCATGTACATACACAGAAGCCATTCACTTTGCCAAAGCTGCAGAACTGATACGGAAGGAGATGCTCAGCCACAAATCAACATTCAATAACACATTTCACCATAGAAGCATTGGCGAAGCTATCCCACCATCCCTCTCCAATTCGTATGCATGATTGAACATCGTGCAGACATTAAGTTACGGATTCAACATGGTGCATCCAAATCTGACATTGCTCTGTCACAGTTTTTGCGGTATAACGGCTTCGGTGGGTATAAGGAAGGAGCAAAACACACAGGCACTCCCAAGGATCGCGAGAATCGATTCACCGTGTATATGGGCATGTCCATATGTGGCAAAACGAGGAAAAGGAAGCTTATTGGCATGCTCCATGGACATGGGATCATCATTTCGGATGACAGAATTCTTATAATGTCTGCATTACTAGGGGAAGCAGTGGCCCAGTATGTGGAAGATTATGTCATCTGCTAACCATCCTTGAGAAAGCAGTTGTTTAGGACTTCTGTCCTGGGTAACATCAACCATAATCCTACTGCTACTACAGCACCCACATCTTTCCATGGCACCAGTATTTCTATGTTCCAGCACCCGAACCAAGGGCATACTGGCGGGTATCGTAAGCCACTCAAACTATGCACTGGGGTTATTAAGTTGAAGAGGGTTCTTGAGCTGCCTGAATCATTCACCAATGTTCAGCCAGCCTCCATCACCAAGAATCCCAATCCCCAACCAATGCCAATTCAGTCATTACCAGCGCCTTAATCAATCAAATCACACCTGACGGAAGGGTATGCATGGCTAGAGGAGGTTCAGCCCACTGAAGATGTGGCTAATACTATCAGTATAACATGGGCACCCAACCATGCAACACAGAAGAGGAGTCATCCATTTGAAGTGAGCATTTCATCATTACTTCCACTGATTCGAGATCAAGCTCACTCTGTTGCAACAATCGAACATGACATGATGAATATCCGAGGCACAATCACTTTCCTGAACTCAGGACAAATACCAGTGGTAGTTGGTGACCAGCCATTCTATGCCATTAGCAAGCAAATCCAATGGAAATGGCCTGAATATGGAGAAGACAAGTTCGTGGTCGTGTTTGGCGGACTTCATATTGAGATGGCTGCATTGAGGTCAACAAGAACACTACTACGTGGCAGTGGCTGGGTAAGCTCTCATGTTGAGGCATGGGTTGGCTCATCTTTCTTGTCATCACCCAGTGCCACTAGAACACGTCAAGTCCACCAGGTCACGACATGCCGTCTGTACAAACCGATGAAAGCAGCATACTATGACTACTTCTCTGATGTATCTGAGAAATCAGTTCTGAGCTTTGAAGAATGATGTGAGCAACTGAGATGCGAGAGCCCACAATTCAAGTGCTGGGCTCTTGTCCTGGACATGGAGTTAACCATATTCACACGGATCCACTCATTCAGAGAACGTAACTTTGAATTGTATCGTTAAGTACTCTCTGAACTGATCCCATACTTCTTCGCAAACAACAATGTGAACTATGCCCACTGGTTTCCAATTCATCTTGGAGATGTGATGTCCATTGAGCAAACGCATCCGGAAATAGCTAGCGAGTTTCACAGAGGACACCTTGCCGTGCACAAATCCACGAGAGAGTTCTCGGCACTAGCCATTGGCCAAATGCATGAACAAAATAATGCAGTTATAAATCATGACGGTGGAGCAATTTGTTTGACAGAGGTCCCGATGGCACTTAGGCGATGGATGGTGGCAGGTCCTGAAGTGAGTCGTCTAGTTGATGGCTACGACACAGTGCCAGGTGCAAAAGATGTGAAAACCACGAGTAGGCATCATGAGAAGACCCCAAGAGCGCAAGGAATTTTCTTTCAGCAAGTGCAAAAGCTTTCGACTCTTTTATACGAGATGGGGAATCCTTTCAGGAACAGGCAGCTGAACTGCTAGTGTTGGGTACACAAGATACTGTCGATCGCGATCTTGCAGAATAAGACTTACAAGACATGCATGAGAATAAGTCTACCTCTGCCTCCCATAGTGACAACGGTCAACGGCATGCTTGTCAGAAATCAAAGCTTGTTGAAATACTTGAAGCAGAAGTGACAATGACAAACATAAAACCAAAGGCAGATGCTATAATCATAGATGGGTCAGCATTGGTCAATTTCATACCTCCACGTTCCTCCAAGCCATTTGATGATTATGCAAGCGAAGATGTTCTGCCAAAACTGGAATCCTACTGCTCGAAGTACAGGAGGGTAGATGTTATGTTTGATGTGTACGAGAAATCCAGTCTAACGCCTGAGCCAAGGTCCAAACGAGGCAAGGGGATCATAAGAATAGTGACTTGAACAAGCAAAGCTGCTACAAATTGGAAACGCTATCTACGAAATGATAACAGCACGACTGAATTGTTCCATTTCCTTGCAGACAAAAATGTGTGAAGTACAGACGCTAAGCGTAATCATTGTAACAAAAGGAGAAGGTGTGGATTGCCTTTGGACAAGGAGCCAATACTATGTGGATTCCAGTACATGAGATAGTTGCTGCAATAGGACCAAAGAAAGCCAATGGAATGTCCCGTGACGTTGTATCAGCTATTCGTGGTAAAGGGAAGAAGTCCACCTGGCAGACATGGAATGTATGTGATGATGTGATCCTCAGATCCTGGATAGATTTGTAGTGATCATGTATAATAGATCTAGCCTAGCTACACGTGTCAATGACGCAAGGCTCGACCTCTTTGCACGCACGCAACGGCCATATAATGCAATTCCACCCACTAAGTCAGCACTCAAAAACATGTGAAACGTGCGGTCTTCCAGGCAGGGATGATCTGGGGTCAGAGAGGACACTCCAAACCAGACATTCGAAATCCTGCTGACTGGAGATGGACAAAGAAGGGAGACCTCTGGCAGATATACTGGGCAGACCTTCCACCAATCGTGACTAGTCGCCATGGACTAACCAATTATTCCTGTAAGAAAGACTGCAGTCAGAGGTTACATGCTTCCGATGTGGTCTCACATGTACGGCACTCTGTGGTCGCATGTGTCAGTTGGAGCAAGTGTGAGAAAGACATTCATGATAAACATTAGAAATTGTGAATTGAACTAGTGAACTGTAGTACAATTGCAATCATGTTGAGAATTACATGAATAAAGAGATGATTTGAGTTTTTTTATTTGAAATGTGATATCTGAGCGTTTTTTAACTTTTAAAATCAGCGTCTACTTAATGGAAAACATAAAAATCGAGACCAGGACCACATAAATTATCCATTTATACATCAATAAGTAGCCATGATGGGTGGATTTGGCGGCCATCTTGCAGAATGGCCGCCATCTTGGATTTTCAAATGGCCAATCGGGTGGATTTGAAAAGGGACCTGTATAGATTAGTCATGTCAAATTTCATACTTGTATCACTATTTGCATGATTCCACTGAAAAACACCGCTTATCTGCCCCACTAGATGGAGAGCGAGAGAAAGAGAGAGAGAGAGAGAGAGAGAGAGAGAGAGAGGGAGAGAGAGAGAGAGAGAGGGAGAGAGAGAGAGAGAGAGCGAGCGAGAGAGAGAGAGGGGGAGGAGTGGGGGGGGGGGGCGGGGGAGTGGTCCGAGGGGAGAGAGGCGGTGTGGGCGAGAGAGAGAAAGCGAGAAAAAGCAAAAAAAAGGAAACAGAGAGGGGGAGGAGAGAATGAGATCGAAACTTCATGGCATCTACAAAACAATGTGAAACACTTAATGTCATGTCCCCCTCTCAATGTAAGATATTTAAGTGGACTACAGGTTCAACGCTTGTGGACGTATGTTCCACAAATGGAATCATTGGACCTTGCCTTAATCAGCTTTACTATTGACATATATTGATACTTAATGTAACTTGCACTTGCCATATATACATAAAGCCCATAGAATATAATAGTCTACTGATCTTTTATATTGACAATGTATTAATTGAGATAGAAATAGTCCAGGTTTAGTATGATTAGAACATTAATTTAATTCCAGACCCAAATGTCAACTGACATAATCGCATCGCAGCTTCAAAGATTTAAAATTAACCAGACTGGGCCCCGTGATGTAACTTTCCAATGCTCAATCCGAGTGAGAATGCCTTTGCTACACATGTCATTGCGGGATTTGCCTTCACTCTCTGCAATTTGCATCTCCTGCCTCCGCTCGTATATTCCGCCATTGTTCAAGCTCACAGCTTCACGCCGTCTCCACAACTTCACCCAGTAATAAATTGAGCTTCCTTGATTTAACAAATCCTAAAATAAAATTTCAATTCATCATAGCCCCGCCCGTCCCAAAACGTATTCAATAGGACGGCACACTCAGGCTCATCGATCTATCTTCGATATACTATCCCGCTCATCCGATGTAGCTTCAGATGTAAATTGCATCCATTGATACAGCAATCACTATATTTGAAATGTAGCCCTGGGGAAAATGCCAAACACTGAATCTACAATTTTCTGACTTTCGATCATTGTTGCTGTGACAGCCTCTGGATACTGTGTCACATTCACTTAAAAAGTCCTCGTTTCCAGCTTCACTGGCATGTGATAATACAATGCTTCGTCATGTCACATGTCCGCCCAGTGTACGTTTGCCATTTGATAAGCAGTAGGATTGTGTCTTCTGACTGCTTTAGATTTGCGAAATGGCCATGGGCGTATTCATTCACTGGCGACACCTGGACGTTAGTTCAAATGTGAAGGTTACTTTCCTATGAATACACAGGGGCAAATCTGTCTATAGCTGACACAGTATCGGGTCTAGCTATGCCCGCCCATGTCCTGCTAAGTACCGCCCACTTTGTAAGTGTGCTGAAATCTATTTATATAATTTGAACCCTGATTTACAAAAATCACAATTTCAAGGAAACACGTGAAACCAGGAGAGAACGCCATTGCATAAATCTGCTAAGCGTCCTACGAGGTGACCTCAAGAAAGCAGGAGAGGACATCATTGGGTAAATCTAAAGCAGGAGAGGATGTCATTGCATAAATCTTCTAATCGTGCTACGAGTTGACCTCAAGAAAGCAGGAGAGGACATCATTGGGTAAATCTAAAGTAGGAGAGGATGTCATTGCATAAATCTGCTAACCGTGCTACGAGTTGACCTCAAGAAAGCAGGAGAGGACATCATTGGGTAAATCTAAAGTAGGAGAGGATGTCATTGCATAAATCTGCTAACCGTGCTACGAGTCGACCTCAAGAAAGCAGGAGAGGACATAATTGCATAAATCTGCTAACCGTGCTACGTTGTTTCCTCAAGAAAGCAGGATGGGACGTCATTGGATAAATCTGCTTTCCGTGCTACGAGGTGACCCCAAGAAAGCAGGAGAGGACATAATTGCATAAATCTGCTAACCGTGCTACGTTGTTTCCTCAAGAAAGTAGGATGGGACGTCATTGGATAAATCGGCTAACCGTGCTACGAGGTGACCTCAGGAAAGAAGGCCTAGGTAGACTTAGGTTAAGAATGGCCATAACGAACCCACGGATGATGGCTGAGGAGAATACATAGTGGCGAAAGCGAGAAGCACTGATTGCAGAGGAAGGCTGTTTCTCCTACTGCAGCCGCAGAATACAGTAATCATGCATACAAGAAATATGTTGAATATTTTGAAACTAATTCGAATTCGGGATGTTGCTGCCTATCAACATCTTCCAGTCACATTAGTTTCAAAATAATTAGCAAAATGTTTATTAAACTACAAACCCGTGTACTACATACACTTCGTATACTTGACAGACCATCCGATGCTCTTGGATTAAGTTGCCTATGCCGTCATATACATGATTGACGGATCGGATCTCTTCATTACAAAGTAACTCTATGGTCAGAGTACATCTTTCAAACAGGGTTCTATTTCTAAACAATTGGCCCATTTGCGTTCTCGCACATTCGTTGTTTTGATCATCAACACAAGGAATGCGAGAGAACGCAAAATACCAATTGTCATAGGAACACGACTATTGATACACTACTTTTGCACACAATTTGAAGATTATTTTTCTCAAAATGCAGCGGAAATAAATAATTATTCTGCCCATTTTAGCTCATCTGTTCGAAGAAAAGAAGAGCGTATGTTATCACCACGGCGTTAGATCCAGCTTCGCCGGTGGAGCGCTGCGCTGTCTGCATTGTCCACGGCATTGGCAGATTTGGTTAACTTTTCTGTTTAGCTTTGCTCAAGCTAAACAATCAGGCTTATCGTAACCAGACATGACGTATAAATGTGATACTGCATTCATATCAATACTACAACGTATTTATCCTATACACTTCCATATGGCTGACTGGGAAACTGGATTCCTCTATTATCAGAACATCAGGGCATATAAATTGGGCTGTAACAGTGGCCTAGATCTTGGCTATTTGTTGGAAATTTATCACCAGGAAATTGCTAGAGGTCAGTAAAAATAGAAAACACAACACATTGTATAAGAAGATTATAGGTTCTAAAGGGGACACCAATGCATATCCCGTCTGCGAGCGTACAAAGAATACAATTATGACCAATCACATAGAGCAAGTACGCGAATATGTTTCGGAAATGTAAGTTTATGTCGAGGGCTTGAGAACCTAACAAAAGAAGGACCTAACTATGGACAAATATGTGGATATGTGCAAAACCAAACAAACATACGAACGAACGAACGAACGAACGAACGAACGAACGAACGAACGACAACTTCTTCTTCTCCTTCTTCTTCTTCTTCTTCTTCTTCTTCTTCTTCTTCTACTTTTCGTTCGCTGATCATACGGCCAGTCCTAAAGTGACTATCGACATGATCATAAGCGTTAAGTGCCTGGATCCATGGTTTATTAGAGTGCGCCGTGCGGCCTGGAACCTCCGTCTTCAGCACTCGAGGTTTCTGTCAGGGTTACCTCACCCTTACCTCCTTTAGTCGCCTCTTACGACACGCAGAGGATACGGAAGGTGTATTCTAAGCCCCACCTACAGGGCAAACGACCGACAACAACAACAACAACAACAACAACAACAACAACAACAACAACAACAATGACAACAGCAGCAACAGCAAGAATAACAACAGTAGAAATTATTACAGTGGCAACAACAATGACAATGCCAATGGCAACGACAACGACAACAAGAACAGCAACAGCGACATTGACAGCAACAGCACACAATCAAATTGGTCTAAAAATATTCATCAAAACCATACTTGACGAACCTTTAAATATGTCATTATGATTGTCATATACTTAAGCAGCAGATCGGATAGCTCTATTAAGTAACTAATCAACAGCCACACCTGCCTATTAGGGATACATGTTTTTGGGGGGCAAGTTAAGACTGCTCTTTAAGACTTCTTACAGGAATCACCATCATCGAACCATAAAAACCACAAAAGGCATTATCATAGCAAATCATTTGAGCTAAATAATTGCCGGTGTTCGCCTTAGGATTAAGCATTATAGATGAGGTGGCCCCTGTGTACTCAACGTAAAGAAACCGTAATATATTAGATGGCCACATGTCACCAGTAAAGGAAAAAGGTCATGGCCATTGCAGCACCAACCATCAGAATATACCACCTTCTAACTAACAAGTGGCAAATGTGCAATTGAATGAAATGTGAAGTCATGAAGCATCGTATTATCGCTTGACAGCGGACATGGAAAAGAGTATTGCCGTACTGAATGAGACAAGGTATCTAGAGACTGTCACGACAACAATGACTGAAACTCAGATAATTGCGGATTCTGTGTTTGGAATTATCTGAGGGTCACATTTCAAACATAGTGATTGATGCATAATTGGATGCAAATTACATCTGAGGCGACGGATGAAGCTCGGGATTGTATCAGCGAAATAGATCTATGGCCACGAGAGCGGCAAGTGCGGGCAGAGGTGGGGTAGCGTGTGCCGAGTTGTAGACACTGGAGGAATCTAGGTTTGGCTATGTCCCGCCCATCTCTATCTACGCTCCACCTATACTTCACCATTTTGTGATCGATCGATCACCGAACTGCTAGACTATCAATTTTCAAAAAACTATACAGGCAAGCTGTTGATTATTTTGAACTAATTTGACTGGGCGCCGCTGCTGCCATGTTTATTAAATAATATTAACTAAGATTCCAGTTTCTCAGTCAATCATATAACGTCATAATCAACTACGTGACACGTAGAATGATGTTATAATCAATTACGTCGTGAATAACATAGCTATGCTCGTCACGAACGCTTAATTACAGACGGGCTAAAAGTGTGTGTACAAATTGTATGTTGGGACTATTTAATAATCATGGGGGTTGAATATTTTGAACCTAATTTGACCGGGCGCTGTTGCTACATAGGCAGCAACAGCACTCTGTCAAATTAGTTTCAAAATATTCAACAGCTTACGATATGGTGTTTTGGAAATTGATGATCATGGAGCTCAGGGATTGGTCGATCCCAACACGGGAGAAGTGTGTGTAGAGCTTAGATAAAATGGGCGGGGTATTGCTAAAACCGGATTCCTCCATTTTTCTGAACTACAAGAACGATTGCATCTGTTAATATGCGCGGGAATCTCCTGCTCGGTGTAAATATGCAGTGGTAATGGAGAGATTCGATCTGACACTCAAGTATATGACGTCATAATAAATTACACCACTCATTAGCTGACGTCACTATCATAATGACCTACCGCTATCTAGCTCCACCATGTACATCGAAATATATGGCTGTACTGTACGAATTGTATGTTATTGATGAATTTACAGTTTAATAACCATTCTTCTGACTGTTTTTAAGCTAATTAGACTGGGAACCGTTGCAGCCACACATATAATTGGTGAGACTAGCGTGCCGGAGGCACGCACGCATATGTTGATTGCCAGTCCCTCGCTTCCTTATGATTATATACCACAAATGACCTGCATATGCTAAAAAAAGTGAACGTTTGAAAGGCATGCTGTGGGTTCCTTTGCTTTCTATAACCGCAGAAGTTGTTGTTGTTTACGATTGTGCAAACAGACTACCTTTTAGCATGCTGGAAGATTTGATTAGCGAAACAAATTTCTTAGCACATGGCTAACGTCACCTACCTAATTCAATTTTACTTGCCAATGAGTATTGTTTCGTTGGGAAATATCCATCCACCAGTCAAAAGACAGTTACATGCATGTACCTGTATGCAATACATCTCAGCCATAATTTAACATATCTCCAAGAGAAAATAAAACGTACTGTTGAATATTTCGAAAATAATGGGATTGGAACACATTGCCGCCTAAGGCAACAATGCCATCCGATCCAATTATGTCTAGAAGATCCAGCAGAAAACGTCTAACATCTTATTCAAAATTGTACTACCTACCATGTTTCTGGGGTTTTTGTTTTGGAAACACGTTAATTTATTTTTGAGATGTACTGTAGAGTGAGTTGAGGTGAGCAGGTTGGTTTGCGTGCAACACATCACGCAGTTCTCTTCCTTGAAGAAAGATACCAGATATAGCTATCCTGAGCACCGAATAAAATCTAAAATGGCAATAAATCCACAGTGTATTTAAAGCAATCCATCTGGCTGACAGTCAGCAGTCAATTTATTTGTACGTAATTGGTTTCTTGTCGACCTCAGACCTCTCAACTCTGACACAATCAGTGAGACAACGCAAGCATTTTGGCAGCTCCATCAGGCGCTCCTGTAGATATTTGTAATTCTCACACATTTTCGGAATTTCTATTAAAAATAATTCGAGTTTTCTTTGACCCTGAACCGGCCCTATGGTATATTGTGATAAACTGTAGGGCCAAGTTTTTCGGGCACGTTAGATGTGTACATGTCATATAGCCGCTACACTGTCATATAAGACTCGGACTAGTAAAACGTTTAAAATCTGTAAAATGGGGCAAAATACTTAAATGATTAAATGATGTAAGGATGTATTTCAAATCGAACTTGATGTATGTTCGTGATCTCGACTGGAGGTGGTCCGAATATTCGACTATTCGAATATTCATTCATAGAGACCATTCGAATATTTAGAGAAAATGCCAAAATTGGTTTAGATTTCAATTGTATCGGTTTCCCGACGTGCTATTTAAACCGTTTGATTAAAGATAAACATCCTGTATCGGTGGGAACGGTGCTTAAATCCATGATTAACAGCCAGACATGAGCTAGACAATTTATTTCATAACATAGGGCATACACTGTTCGATCGGTCTGTGCACCATCGAATGAAGAAATAACAATCCGCCTTGAAACCCTTTTTGGCTCATCATGATTTGACAGTTGTACTAGGCCTACAGTTGCCATGGCACAAGCAGTACCGAGAAAAAAGTCCTTGACGCATATCTGAATGAGGAAGCCATTGGATTGGATGAGAATCCTCTTATGTGGTGGAAGGAACCCTAGAGAACGCATCCACAAGTGGCCCAACTGGTACCTCGGAATTCCAGCCACCAGTGTATCATCAGAGCGTGCTTTTCCAAAGGCTGGACTGATTGTAACAAATAAGCGCAGCAACCTGAAGCCACAATCGGTGCGCATGTTGCACATTCTGAACCGGAAGTCCAGAATATTTGAGGTTTTGACATTTGAACACAGATATCCTGTAACTTCTTTTACTTGTGTGTATTCTGCCAGTTCTCATGATTCAGCTCTTGTGTAACATATTACTATGAATAAGAAATACTTGTCTGCCGCAGTGCCACTCATAATTCTCGCCAACGAAAGAATCCCAGTCCTTTAATATCCTTATCGATGGTGCTTAGTTTCAATTGGTCACACGTCTGACGTATTCAAATAATTCGAATATTCGTTCGTATGATTATGCGAATAATCGAATACAGATTTGTATACACATGCTGAGCTCTAATTTCGACGGCTTGTACGTATTTGCTAATTTTCCCAGGCGCCATCTGGTTTATATGCAGGAATCGAACCATTGTTAATATGTGAATATTGAAATACGTCGCCGGTAGGCTGTAACAACTGAAAAAGACGCTGCACCTCCATAGGGCTATACACAGGAGAGCTGTCACTCTGGATGCGCTCGGCTCTGTCATCAGATTCTGCTGTGTGAGATTAAAAGCTCGTATGTGAGAGATGAGTTGAAAAGTTGGGGCACGTTATGGTTCTATCACTGCATGCGTTGCTGTTGTTTACGAAAGCGAAAGGAATTTAGCCGTTCTCCGTCCTCCAGCTTTGTTAAAGGGAGATACATTCTTTAGAAGGTGACCAATTTCGCTTAGAGTATACAATTTAACTTGTGGATGCGTATTCTTCTGTTGGAAAATCTCCATCAAGCAGTCATTAGGCATTGTCATGCGCACAACTGGATACGTTACACCTCAAAACCAAATAAACCAGATTGTTGAATACATTGAAGATAATTAGATTGAAAGATGGTGTTGCCTAAGGCAGCAATATCTTACAATCTAATTATGTTCAAAATATTCAACAGGACATTTCTAACACCGTATTTGAAATTGTCCTAACTACCAGGTTTCTGTTTTTGTTTTGGAATCATGTTAACTTGTGTCTGAACTGTATTGTAGAGTGAGCTGAGGTGAGCGGTTATTTTGTATGGATTATGCTAGACAGTTCTATTCCTAGAAAAAGATTCCTGACGTAGTTACCTTGAACTGCAAATAGAATCAAAGATCACAATCTATCCGTAATGTATTTGTTTATGTCCAGGCAACTTACAGATAGCAGTAAATTGCCTTATAGGCATTTGGTTTCTTGTCGGCTTCAGACCTCTCAGCCCTGATACAATCAGTGTGAGTCTTACGCATTTGGCTTCCTTCCCATGCGCACATCGGTAAAAAATAACGGATTTGGGCTGTGAGTTTTTCTAGTAAAATAATTCGAGTTTTCTCAGATCCTGAACCGACTCATACCATATTGTGATAATCTTATAGGCCATGTTTACACGGCACGTTAGTCTATCCAGATATATGTACAGTGTACATGTCATAAAGCCGGTATAGGTTCAGAGCAGCCTCGTAAGAGCGATAAATGTAGCATATGATTTAATATACGCCAATATTCTAAGGGATTTGTTTCAAGTTGAATGCAAAGTCATTGAGACACTCTTAATAGTCCGTCAAGTGTACTAATTAATACCCATTCTGTGGAGTATTTTTAAATCAATTTTGCTGGCCTTTTGCTGCAATAGGCAACAACAGCATGCAGTCAAATTGGTTTAAAGATTTTCAACAAACTACCTTTATTTTTACGTTGATATTGGGATTTTGGGAATTCATGGTTCGATCGATCTCAACACTAACAAAGCGTGGGTGTAACTTAGCAAGAAATGGGCGGCCCGAGCGAGAAATTCATCTTTATGTTTTTCCTTGAAGCAGGAAGATAATTTGCCACTAAAATGAAATGCCCATGGTTGTAGCCATTGCGGGTTTCTTAGGTATCCCCGTATGTGAAGGTATGCACCTAGCACAACCTAATTGATGGGTTTCTTCCATTTAGTTCCTCGCAGTCCCGAGGGTTCAAGGTTAAGACAACACTTCTATCACTGAGTGTGTGAGAACTGACTGATTGAATATTGATTAGGAAAGAGGCAATCATTTCTTTTTCCAATTGTTTTTCTGAATTATCCGTGGTTGGCGAATTGGTTATCACACAGGCGTACACGTTTGCCGTGTAGTATACGGTATTTAAATTAATTCCACATTTGGCTTCTATAATCAATCGCGTCAGACTGTTGAAGTGTTATGGAGATTGCTTCGCTAATTATACACACAACCTTCGTAATAAATACGATTTTGATGTCGGTACATTAAGGCTTTTATAAGAAACATTTGTAATTCGTCTGAACTATATGAACAAATTTCTGAGGTGTATTCAGGCTCCGGCCTTTACTCATTGAAGAGCTAGTTAATACATGTAAGGCATCGATCTCGCCCTAATATGTTACTAGACATCGGGACAATTCCACATGATCGTTGAACGTTCATGCTTCATCTAACCTGTGTCTATATAACTCTGCCTTGGTCCTCAAAGTCAAGTCCTCTAGATAGCTTGCAGCTTCAGTTGGGCCCCATTGAGTCAATTTTCATAGGGAATTAAGTGAGTTTGAACATCAATTATCCGGAGATCATGATTTTATATTGGGCAGGGAGGGGATAAGGAATTTGTTCTTCAGTTCTTTTCCAAACGGATCATACGATGGTGGCTAATATAGTAATACACATGCTTTTAAATTATTCCTTGATAAATCCACTCATACCACACACACACACGCACGCACACACACACACGCACGCACGCACAGACACGCCGCCCCCGCCGCTAGTGCAAAGATGATATGATAATATCCTACGCTATATAAATAGTTATATGGTACAAACGGTATGACATTAACACATTTGTTTTGACGATCATACAAGAAACTACACCCGGTGGCCCTTTATTGTTTGTGCTTTGCCCCGCCTATCTCTAGATAACTTCCACGCACACCACGCACGTTCGTGTAGGGATCGCTCGATCACCGACCAGCCTGACTATCAATTTCTAGAAAACAATCCATGTAAACAGCTAAATATGTTGAAACTAATTTGAATGGGTGCTGTTGCAATCTGTGGTCAGCAACTGTATTAAATAGTAAAGACATACAATTCGTACAACGACGCTTAGCCCGTCATCACTTAAGCGTTCGCGACGAACCTATCTACGTCATTCATGATGTCAGTGATTATGACGTCACCCAATGCGTCACGTAGTTGGTTGTGACATCATTTGATGGATGGATAAACTGAAACGGTCAATTAGATTAATTGACGGAGCCATTTATGACTTTTAGCTCGTGTCCAACCTGTACATTCCTTGGTTCATGAAAGCATATTTCACAACGGATCCACACATTGTGCTCCTACAAAAACTGTATGTCACGCAATGTCTGCATTAAGTACATTGGGATGTGATGAAATCCTTCTCCAATTAGATTTTAAAAGCTGCCCGTTAAGATGCTGAGTAACTTTATGGGCGGAAATGATTAGATGATCGGTCGATCTGAACACGGCAAAATGTGGGTGGAGCTTACTTAGAGGTGGGCAGGGCATAGCTAAATCTGGATTCCTCCATTAGATTAGGTGATTTATATACGGGCTTAATGTGCTTTGCCAAGACAGGCAATGGTTGGATCCGACCTGCCATTCAGATATATGGCGGCATAATACAGTTTACGTCACACACAGGCTGACGTCACAATCATAGTAGATTGTGAATGCCCAGTCATGACGCTGGAAAAGACTGCCAAGTGTACGAATTGTATACATTTAATGGATCTGCTGTTTAATAAAGACTGTAGAATGTTTGAAATTAAATTTACTGGACGCTGTTTCGGCAACAGGCAGCAACAGCACCCTGCCAATTGTTCGACATATTACATTGAAAATAAGAATCTAAGAATTTAGGATCCAAATTATATAAATCGTGGGCGGAGCTTAGCTAGAAATTGGCGGACACAGATAGAAATGCATCACTCTATTTTTAGGTGTCGCTAAGTATAGTTAAATTCTCATATATTGATAAATGATACATATCCTAACTACATTTATGACTATTTGTTACTTTTTGGTCCGAGAGTGAGGGATTGTAGTTAGCGGTTAATGTGGACAATGGCGGCGGTCACCAGTGCCGACTCTGTTTACACCATAGAGGTAGTTTAGCTATAGACTGAGCATGCGCATACACTCACTATGGTGCTAGTTTCCGCGACTGACGGTAGCGTCAGTTCAGCAAATTGCCAGTGTGCCTGACCGTGTATTTTCAGATTTTGACGTGACGAAGCAAGCTGTCAGTAACAGCAGTTCAGCAGATGGGTCATTTCATCTCGGCAATTTGTCAACAACTATCACTCAATCGTGATGCTCACGCGCAGAGCGCTCTGGACCTTTTCCCTATGGAACGCAAGACTGGTTGTTGTTGCCATAGTTCTTGTTCTTGTTGTTTTAAAGACATGTGTAATGACTCTGCTTCTAGTGGGGAGAACTAATCCAAACTTAAGTGAAAACTTACCTTGGGACCCCGAAGACATTTGCTAATTTTAGGATCAGGAATTTAATCGTAGCAGCAAGGCTTTCAGCAACATAGTTGTTCAAAATTGATATTTTTGTCACATTTGTCAATAACTCTGGTTCTACTGCAGGGATATTCTCCAAACTCAGATAAACGGTTGTCCGTAGGGTCTGAAAACATGTGCCAATTTTGTGGATCAAAAGCTAAAACGGAGAAGCTTTCAGCAACATTGTTTCATCCCACAGCATGCCGAGTGAAAAATGTATCAACGAGGCGGGCGTTGGACAAATGTATCCTTGTTTTATTATAGAGTTAATTTTAGTGTTAAATAGCAATACTGGAATGTGGTCATTTATCTACAATTGCGTCATAATCGAAGATTACAGTTTTGACTATGCCCGAACCATCTCTAGCTTAGCTCCACCATGCTTCGACCGTGGTGAATCCTTGCACTCTCTGAGTCTCAATTTCCAGAAAACTACAGGTTAGCTGTTGAATATGGCAGCAACAGCGCCCAGGAAGATTAGTTTCAAAATATACAAGAGACTGTTTATTGAATAGTAAAGACATACAATTCGTAAAACGTGCCGAACTATTAAGACGGATTAAACCGAGTCATTCATGCTGAAATTGTTAATGACGTCATCATACACGTCACGTAGTAGATTATGGCGCCATATAATGGCATGTGATGAACGGATAAACTGGAAACCTCCATTGATAGGCAAACCTCTAATAGGATTTAAAACCTTCTGCCTATTGTGACGTGCCAATGACGTCATGCCCGCAGTGGAGAGTTGAATATGAAACCTATGCTCCTTCAAATTGACATGCATATAAAGACAGCCTCTCTAATGCAAGGTAAGATTTGATTAATAGATTGAAATTATGTTTTCCTTGTTTAGAGCTACGCATTCAAACCATCACTGGTAAATAATATGATATATTAGATCTCAGGAAGACTGCGAACACGAAGCCATGTAATTTCCCACATGAAGGAAATGAAATTAAGATAGCGACCATGGTTTAACTGAAATGGTGCCCTACGGATTCATTGCTGATAAGGCAGGCTTAGACTCACAAGCACGTCCCTCTCTCTGCCCGAGATAAGGGACGTATGCCAGTCAAAGGCTTGACAACTGATTGGTCAGGTTGAAAGGGGCTTTCCTGGATAATGACGTAAGTTTATTTTTCTTTCAGGAATAAGTACCCTATGAAGGAGCACCGCCGTATGCGTAGTTTAAATTTAATCTTTTATGCTAAAAATGATATCTAATTCTACGTAATGTATTAAATAATTAAATAATCAACAATGTATACATACATGCATTGGCCGATCCAGGTGACCAGGGTGGCAAAGCAAGCTATATGATTTGCAGCAACGTATCGCGTCGCGGTGCTCCAATTGTGACCTAATTTGTGGATAGTCATTCGAAGCGCCATCCTTTGCCAATTAATAATATTACTACAGGGAATTCCGTGTGGTGATTTCGGCCGCGACAAGTCCGTATGGGCTAGGAGGACAGCCGTGGAAGGTGCTCGATAGTCTAAGGCAGACCGTGTTGACCATCCCTGTACAACTGTTTCCGGTCAATAAAACTGCTTTCGATAAGTAACGCTGTGTAATGTTTCCAGAACGATATCTGTTGTGCTGTTCTTGAAGTTTCCGCCAATGTCTGGCGCACCGGCTTTCGGTGTATTATCCGGGAATCTCTAGAATCCGCAAATTACTGGAATTTTCCATTAATTATATATTATATTATATAGACACACGGACACGATCATTAAATCTGATATTTATGTACACGCATGTGCACACGCACGTGATTTTCCTATCTGTATATAGAGGGGTAAATGTTCACCCTTCATAGACAAGTAAATTTATGTTCACCAGACGCGTAAATGAGTTCATTGGTATTGAAATACATGTAGGACCATCCAGAAAGCATAAGGTGCACCGTATCTTTCTATGTGCAATTGACTTTAACTATACTAACTTTATATTTTATAATGCGAGCTTTGTTAGATAATTCGTTTCATTTAGGAGATAATTACGGCTGATATGAAGTTTATAGCAGAGTTTCCGGGAGATGGATTAAATTTTCGACATTGAATCGCTTCCAATCAGGCAAACCAAGGGAGTTGTGTCGAGCAACATCTGGAGAATAAGATTCTCATCATTGCTTATTAATTTTCAGCTATCTGTCCCCACCAGATGCTAGATTTCCGCTATATAGATGCTTCTGATATCCGCAAATTCTGGACACTGGACTAGGAAATGCATACGGTATTCTACAACGTTCTTAGAAAAAGGACAGGCATCATTCTCATATCTATTAAATTTGGATCTGTGTGCTTGCAGATAGTATGTACCGGTTAGTAACCTTGCCTTGATGACGGTACGTTTTACATCATATGGATTTGCTGCCACTGTTGACCAGATCGGTTGTAGCCGTTCGACATCAAGGATGTCGACATTCACACACCGGGCTGATGATTTCTGCTTAATGTCTTCCTTCAGCATTTCTAGGACTATCATCATACTGTTATACCGAGGAGGTAAAGACGACACACATTCGCAATCAACCATAGCTTCCCTGTTATACCGAGGAGGTAAAGACGACACAATAATGAAGAATACCAGATAACATTAAAGGCCTTCTGTGTATCCATAACGCCAACATAGCAGGGCACTTTATTCTCTTTGCATTCCGCTATAACTTCAGTCATTAGTACTGCTGCAACGGATGGTGATTTTCCAGGTTTGAAACCAAATTGTAGATTGCTTTGGCTTTCTGAAATCAATGGTCTAATGCGTTTAAGGTAAAGAATCTCAAAGACTTTCCCCACTATTGATGTCACTGTGGTTTTCCGGTAATTATTTGGGATCATCACTGACTTTCCTGCCTTCTTATGGATTTGTGTAATTAGACCAGTTTTAAATTCATCTGGATATATGCCTTCAGCTATGATCTTATTATACAGTATCAGAAGAGTGTGGATTAATAAGACACCACCATGTTTCAGGTACTCTGATGAGAGTCCATTAGTATATGAGGGCTTTTTCAGGTGTAGCTAATTCATGGCACTGTTTACATCATCCCACATGAAGCGATCTGGACCGGACCGATCATCACCACAGATAGAATTAATGTTGGTTATATCATCCTCAACCTGGTATTATTTTTTTTTGATGCAATGATGTAGTCAATCTGGGAAGAGCCATTTGCACATTCAAAGGTTTTTCCAACTGGATAAGTTGGGACTAATTCTAACTGATTCATGGTGCAGAATTCTTTTAATAGGTTGTCTCTTGAATCTGGATATTCTGAATGCAATGATGCATTTAAATTGCCGCATATCAGGGCATCATTGGAGTTTTTATATTTGTTCAGTAGTTCCTGCCATTCTGCTAAGAAGTCCATATACGCCTCATTATATTTGCTACACCCTTTACATGGGGCATATGTTGATATAGTGAGGACTGAAGGTGACGAGTTTATATTTATGCAGAATCATCAGGTAGACTTTCAATTATACTATTTAGCTCATCTCTCCAGCTTATACTTGATCTGCCGTCTCCACGTGGTGACTGTATTGGGGGTAATGGATTGCCTGCATCCACAGATGTGGAATGATGCTGGAAACCAGGAAGTAGTTTTTCATCCAATATTTTTCACAGCCATATAGCCAATGTTCTTGTAGGGTTATAATGTCTATGTGATCTCTCTTACACACATTCTGGGCATACATAACGTTACCCTTTAAGTTCTTGATATTGAAAGATGCCATCTTGAGATTATTGTAACTCGGCCTTGCTCTAAAAAAGACTGGTCATGATCACAATGCTGCTGGACTGACTGGTTATCATGTTGCTGTCGGATTGAGTAGATACCATGCTCCTGTTGATTTGACTGATAGCCACACTTCTGGCTTGTTTGGTCGCCATACTTCTGGTTTGACTGATTATTTGACTGCTGATCTGAATATGTTCACTTGCCTTGCTGATGGATTGACTGGTCACCATGCTGTTGCTGCACTGACCGGTAAACCTGCTGTTGCTGGACTGACTGGTCACCATACTTGATTGACATGTCACCACGTTGTTGCTGGACTGACTGGTTACAATACTGGACAGCCTAGTCTCTGTGCGGCTGGCCATCATGCTGGACTGACTCGTCTCCATGCTGGACTGACTGGTCACCATACTTTATTGATTTGTCACCATGCTGGGCCGAATGGTTTCCATGCTGCTGATGGACTGACTGGTCACCATGTTGTCGTTGAACTGAATGCTCACCATGCTGCTGTGGGACTGTCTGACTGGCTGGCAGGTCATCATACTGGACTGACCGGTTAACATACTGGACTGACTTGTTCCAACACTGGACTGACTGGTCACCATACTGGACTCATTGGCCAGCATACTGGATTGACAGGTCATCTTGATGTTGTTGGACTGACTGGTCACCATGTGGTTGCCGGCCTGACTGGTCGTGATACTGGACTGTCTGACCATCATACTGGACTGAATAGTCACAAGATTTGATCGATTGAACATCGTACTGCTGCTGGACTGAATGGTTACAATGCTGCTGCTGGACTAACCGGTCACCATGCTGTTGTTGAACAGACTGGCCACTATGCTGCAGGGGGACTGTCTGACTGGCTGGCTGGTCATCATACTGGAGTGACTTGTTACCACACTGGGCTGGCTGGTCACCATACTGGACTGATTGATCAATCACCATACTGGACTGACTGATCGCCATACTGGACTGACAGGTCACCTAGATGATGTTGGATCGACTGGTCCCCATGCTGTTACAGGACTGACTGGTCGTCACACTGGACTGAATGGTCACCATACTGGACTGACTGGTCACCACATGTCATTGATTTAACATCATACTGCTGCTGGACGGAATGGTTACCATCTTGCTGCTCGACTGACCGGTCGCCATACATGGCTGATTTGTCACCATATTTCACTGACAGGTCACCATAATATTGTTGAACTGACTGGTCACCATGCTGTTGCTGGACGGTTTGCTCACCATGCCGCCGTTGAACTGACATGTCACCATGCTGCTTTTGGACTGACTGATCACCATGCTGCTCTTGGACTGTCTGACTTACTGACTTGTCACCATACTTGACTAACAGGTCAACCTATTTGACGGATTGATCATTATGCTGCTGCTGGACTGACTTGTCACCGTGCTGTTGTTTGAATAACTGCTCACCATGCTGCTGTTTGACTCTCTGATCGTCATGCTGATGTTGGTCTGACTGATCATCATACTGCTGCTGGACTGACTGGTCACCAGAATGCTGTTAATCTAACTGGTTATCACACTCCTGGATTGACTCTTTATCATGGTGTTGCACTGACTGGTTATCGTGCAATTGGACTGAGTGACTAACAGATTGAGATTGGTTTGACATGCTGCCAATTTCAGACTGATTTTGTATGCCATTATACTGAGTTAAGTTGTTAACATTTAAAGAGCGCGGTACAATTTGGCCTCGATTCTGCTGTGTTGTTACGTACTGTCTAATCACCTTTAGGACACTCATTAGCTGGTAGTGCATATTGCGAAGTTCAATTTAGTTTAGATTCATGTGATGACACATGTCCGTGTTCATTTGCTGCTGAGCATAATATTGTGCCATGTAGTTATGGCTACCATGTTGTTGGAATGACTGGCCACCACGCTGCTGGTGGGTTTGCTGACTGCCACATTGCTGATTTATTAGCTGGCTACCATGTTGTTTATGGGATGCCCGAGTACCCTGTTGTCGGTACGTTTTCTGTCTACCATGCTGCTGGAGAGCTGGCTGTCCACCCCTTTGCTGGTGGGCTGGCGGACTACCATAATGATGTTGAGCTGGCCGGCCACCATACTTGTGATGGCTTGGCTGGCCACTATGTTGCAAGTGGGGTGGCTGGTTAACCTGTTGCTGGTGGTTTTGGTGGCTAACATGTTGATGTTGTGCTGACTGGCTGCTTTGTTGCTGATGGACTGGATGGTTACCCTGTTGTTGATGGGCTGGCTGGCTGCTCTGTTGTTGATGGACTGGCTTATTACCAGGTTGCAGGTGAGCTGGCTGGCTATCATACCGCTTGTGTGCTGACTGGCTACGATATTGCCATGGCTGCTGATGTGCTGGCTGGCTGCCATGCTGATGCTGGGTTGGCTGACTACCCCGTTGCCATGGCTGCTGGTGTGCTGTCTGGGTACGATATTGTTGGCGGGATGACTGGTTGGTTACCGTGTTCCAGGTGGACTGTCTGACTGCTCTGTTGTAGGCAGACTGGCTGGCTACCCCATTGCACGTGGGCTGGTTGGATACCTTGTTGCAGATTGACCGGCTGGCTACCATGTCGCAGGTCGGCTGGCGGACTACTCTGTTGCAGGTATGCTGGCTGGCTGCCATACTGCTGGTGGACTGACTGGCTACACTGTTGCACGTGCGCTATTTGGCTGCCATACTGCTGGTTGGCTGGCTGGCTGCCATACTGCTGATGAGCTGGCTGGTCACGATACTGCCGGTGGGATTGCTGATTTCCATACTGAGATCCTTGTAGGGTCTGCATTGCGTGTTGATGTTGTGTGTATTAATTCCTGTTTGCATATTTATTTAAAAGTGTTACACTTGATTTAGTATATGCTGCACTTGGTGTGAGAGTAGTTGTACATGTGTTGCCATGAGCTGTTTAGTGCTGTGTTGATGGGCAGTGCTTGTACTTGCTCTCGCCTCTAATTGATCGTCTCTCATATCTCTGACCGTACCCCGTATTCTTTCTCCCTCCCTCTCTCCCTCTCCACCCCTCCCTACCTCCTTCACTCTCTCCCCCTCTTCCCCCTCTCTATCAGTCCCTCTCTCCATCCCGTTCTCTCGCTCTCTCGCTCACGTACTCACTCTCTCTCTCTCCCTCTCTCTCTCCCTCTCTCTCGCTCTCTCGGTCACTCACTCTCTCTCTCTCTCTCTCGCTCTCTCTCATCTCTCTCTCTCTCTCGCTCTCTCTCTCTCTCTCTCTCTCTCTCTCTCTCTCTCTCTCTCTCTCTCTCTCTCTCTCTCTCTCTCTCTCCCCTAGAGATATGGCCAAAATATGCATTCCAGTATGCAGGTAATGAACCCGTCACATAAATATTTGACCATTAACCGCGGCACGTCAAGTTTAAACGGACAGATGAACGGAGAGACAGGCGTCACCAACCGCAACCCTCACACCCGCCTGTGGCGGCCTAATCACCAACCATCCAGATAAGTGCAGCCTCGGCTTCTTCAATGATCACTCCAGTGCCTCTTGAAGATGAAAGATAAGTTGTTACGCTGATGGAATACTCATACCTGTGGCAATGTTAATAGAGGTTATTCGCTCTAATTGATCGTCTCTCATATCTCTGACCGTACCCCGTATTCTTTCTCCCTCCCTCTCTCCCTCTCCACCCCTCCCTACCTCCTTCACTCTCTCCCCCTCTTCCCCCTCTCTATCAGTCCCTCTCTCCATCCCGTTCTCTCGCTCTCTCGCTCACGTACTTACTCTCTCTCTCTCTCCTCCCCCCCCCTCTCTCTCTCTCTCTCATCTCTCTCTATCTCTCTCTCTCTCGCTCTCTCGCTCTCTCGCTCTCTCGGTCACTCACTCTCTCTCTCTCTCGCTCGCTCTCTCTCTCTCTCTCTCTCTCTCTCTCTCTCTCTCTCTCCCCTAGAGATATGGCCAAAATATGCATTCTAGTATGCACTTAATGAACCCGTCACATAAATACTTGACCATTTACCGCGGCACGTCAAGTTTAAACGGACAGATGAACGGAGAGACAGGCGTCACCAACCGCAACTCTCACACCCGCCTGTGGCGGCCTAATCACCAACCATCCAGATAAGTGCAGCCTCGGCTTCTTCAATGATCCCTCCAGTGCCTCTTGAAGATGAAAGATAAGTTGTCACGGTGATGGAATACTCATACCTGTGGCAATGTTAATAGAGGTTATTCGCTTAGAATCTCACTAACAACTGTGTATGTCTCCCAAACCATGCTAATGGACTGTTTTCTTAGGCGATTTAACGATGGTGTGTCAAGTACGCAGCGGACATACGACAAGACTGTTGGAAATATCTGGTTGGTACATATGCACAAACAATCACATCATTCTGCGAGTATTCTGTAAACTATTGTGTAATATTCAAATATGTATGCAGTACAACGCAGAGGTAACTTTCGATGTTTCCGAAACAAAAACAAAAACTCTTAGTTTGTACAATTTTGAACACGATGTAAAAATATTATTTTGAATGTGTCTTGTCGTATGTCCGTTGCGTACTTGCCACACCATCGTTAAATCGCCAAAGAAAACTGTCCTTAGGAAACAATGTCTTCCATTCACTTATTCTCAAAATATTCAACAGCCCCGCCCATCTCTAACTAAGCTCCATCCACGCTTTTCCGGTGTTGTGATGGATCGATACGTGCACTCTCTGAACCTCAATCTCTATAAAACTATACAAGTAAGCTGTTGAATATTTGAAACTAATTTGGCTTGGTGCAGCAACAGCACATGGTCGAATTAATTTCAAAATATCCCACAGAAAGTGTATTAACTAGTAAAGACATACAATTTGCACAACTTGACGAACTAAATCTTGGCGGATGTAATTGATTGTGACGTCAGCCTAGATATGACGTAGTTGATTATGACGTCATATGATTGATTGAGAAACTTCATTTGTTGTAAATGGCGACAATTCTGTAATACAGCCATCACACTCCACACCTCAAACATATCTTTATGTAGCAGAATTCAATTCTAGCTATGCTCCGCACATTTTCAGCTATGCTTATGCCCACTCACGCTTTGATATCAATTTTCTCCCTGGCAAATTAAATTCACGATATTCAACAGAGTGTTTATTAACGTGGAAATTCATCAAAGACATACAGTTTGTACACTTGAGTGAAGGTCTGTTCGATTCTCGTGACGGACCTACATAATGAGGACCTCAGCTTACTAGTTACGTAATTGAGTATGATGTCAGATACTTGAGCGACATATCTGATCCCTCGATGTAATCTATATTTGTTACAGCGTCATTTTGAAGAACTGATAGCATGATTATTGGAGACACTGATTTATATGAAAGTGTCCTCAGATAAATTAGAACATATTTATCCCAACAACCTACCGGCCCCTGGTCCAAGGATGTCCGATATTATCTTTCTAGAAGATATTGTGATCTATCGATGTTAGAAGCACGTGGGTGTGTTTGCGTTTGTCGGGACACAGCCACACATTTATAATAGTGCCAAAGGGAACCAGTGGCAAACTGTGAACTATTTTGAAATTACATTTACTGGAAACTGTTTTTGGTTATTTTTTTCTCAGCAGAACTTTGTAAAAATGTGGATATTATCTCGAATCTCTATATAATCAAACATCGAACAATCATACTCCTATACCTCCTAAGGTAACTATGCAGGTAGTCTATTTAATAATCTGAAACTAATTTGACTGGGAGCAATTACTGTAATTGCCCAAGGAAGCACTAAGACTTGATATCTATTGTGTTGCAAACCTTAAAGTCTGACTCCACTACAGGGGTTTCCCGTCGTCGCAAAATCGCAGTGATTTACCGCAGTGCAAACTGCGGCATTTTCAACTTGACATACTGTTTCCATTTGCTCAGCAAATCGCGCAAAGAATCGCGTCGCTCATGTCAATTATATGAAGACTATAATTATTCAAGAAGCTTCATATCAATATGTTTGATGGTACTGATTCTGAGTCTACAGACATACTAGTGATGTACCTCTACACAAAAAGACAATGAAAGTGAAAACATAAACTGTGGGTTTATGATATTCTCCAGTCATGGAAAGTATGCAGAGAATGCCATCACCTAAAACAGATATGAGAGATTATCAATATGATTAGGTTAAACATATTGTATGCATGCTTTGCAAATTGGGATTAGGATAAAGGTTCTGCAACTTACTTTTCATTCTCCCTACTGTACGTTTTCATAATAGCTGTAATAACAGAAATAATAATAATAATAATAATAATGAAAAAACCGTAACTCAATGTATCGATCAATCTGCCAACTGATCAATCCCTTGACCAATCAATCAATAATTAGTTGATCAGTTCATCAAACGATCAGTCAAATATTTGATCGTCCACACAACTAAACACTCAATACATTTGTAATTTAAATTTTCATCCTGTCAGGCGAGTAAGTAATCAACCATGCACATCGTCAATCTACCAATGGTTCGGCAATAGATCACTGCATCAACCCCTTAGAGGAATATGTCTATGAACCAATCAACCAAACGACTGGTCGATTAAACAATCCAAGAACTCAGCAATTTAGCAATGTGCTTAAATCTAAACGCATACTACCAACATTTGTTTCAAAACATTTAACTAGACATAAATGTTTTAGCCAAACGGCAGGCCCTAGTATTTCCAGATATCTTGCTAAGAAATATAGATTTGGATCTTACTCATCCTGATCAGGAAGAACCAATTTTTCTTTCCCCAAATACGTCATCAAAATTGTATCCAAATCTGTCTGTAATTTACTTTCCAACATCTTGCTAGCAGTTAAGATCGGAATCTGCATCTGTACTAAGATAATTGCAATCCTTACCAAAATCTAAGCAAGTTGTTCTCAATATTGATTGTTTGCTAACCTTGAAAAACTCACCGGTAAAATGCTCAGATTGCTATTTTAGCAATCCAAATTTCCCGTCCGACGGTGACGCAGCGGGGACATCGTGGTTGTTTCATCGCGCCGCTCTAGTGGAATCAGTTCCATTCAATTGCATTACTCCAATCTCATCCGATTTATCGTCGGGAAAATCGCGATGGTAAACGGCTGTAGTGGAGGCAGGCCTTTAGGTGGCTGTGCTGGTGGCGGTGGCGTCGGCGGCACCGGGGCTGGTGGTGGTAGTGTTGTGGCGGCGGTGGCGGTGATCGAGGTGGTGGATGGTGTTGATGGTGATGGTGGTAGTGGTGTCGGCCCTGGCGGTGGTGGTGGTGGTTGTGGTGGTGGTGGTGGTGGCGTCGACGGCGGTTGCGGCAGCGGCGGTGTTGCGGCGGGGCGGCGGCAACTGAAGTGGTGGTGGTGGTGGTAGTGGTGGTGGTGATGGTGGTGGTGGTGGTGGTGGTAGTGATGGTGGTGGTGATGGTGGTGGTGGTGGTGGGGGAGGTGGCGGCGGCGGCGGCGGCGGCGGCGGCGGTGGTGGTGGTGGTGGCGGTTGTGATGGTGGTGGTGGTGGTGGTGGTGGTGGTGGTGGTGGTGGTGGTGGTGGTGGTGGTGGTGGTGGTGGTGGTGGCGGCGGCTGTGGTGAGGGTTGTGGTGGTGGTCGCACAGCAGCGGCGCTGGTGGTGGTTGTGGTTGTAGCTGAGCTGAGCGTGGTGGTTGTGGATTTTGTTGTGTGGTGGTCGTGCTCGGGTTTTTTGTACTTATGGGGATCGTGGTTCTGGTTGCAGCTGCAGTGAAGGTAGCGGTGATGGTGATGGTGATGATGTGGCGGTGGTGGTGGTGGCGCTGGGGTGGCGGTTGTGCTGACGGTGGTATTGATAGTGGCAGGGCCACTCGAGTTCGGGGTCGTGGCGGTAGTGGTTATTATGGCGGTGGCGGTAGTGGTGGCGGCGCTGGCGACGGTAGCGGTGGCGGTGGCGATGGTGCAGGTGGTAGATGTTCGTGATGGTTGTGGTGGCGTTGGCCGAGAGCTCCAGCGGCGAGGGTGGCTGTATGGTATTTTATAGACCGATTTTTTATGATGTTTGTCTAAAATATTTTCAAATAATTCCAGAATTATATAAAATATTTCTTGTACGATGTAAGGCAACGATGCGATGTCTGGCGCGGTTCATATAACTCATATTCAATAAAATACCGCAATATTCACCGCTTCCCTAAAATCCAGAGAATATTATGTATATTAGTCACGGACTCCTCTATTGCAAGCACGGACCACTGATCAATATCTTGAAATCATACGGATCTATAGTTATCGCTGCATATGACAAACGTAAATAGCAAGGCGGCTTTCACTTGTATTTCTTCGGCTTCCAGTATCTCTATGGTTCCAGGAAATGACAAGAATTTTCAAAGGCCAGATATAGTGGAGTTAATTTCTAAACACTTTGAATCGGAAATACAGAAAACGAAAACTCGTTTATAATTGAATGCATATTAGGTTGAATATTTTGATACTAATTTAACTGGGAACTGGTGCTGCCTGTGGCTGAAATTTCTGATTCTCAAATTCGTTTCAAAATATTCAACAGCCGATCTGGAAAGTTATCCTGAGATTTTGGATTCTAGCAATTCAGGCTTCAAAACGTTAATTAAAATATATTCTTTACCAGGTAATTGAAATAACTAAACGCATTGTAGAAGAATCTATAGTAGATATATGTTTGAATGCTGTAGTTCATGCCATACAACCCGCATAATAGATAATAATGCGTTTATTCGAGTTAGCAGCTGCACACCTTACACTCGGCAATGCGTAACACGGACACATTGAGGCACATCTCACACACGGATTATAAGGAATTGGCGTGGCATTTGATGTGAGTTAATAATTCACGAATTTGTCTGGTATATTGTAGGATACAAATTATGGTGCGTGTGCTGAAATGTATTTTCCAAGGTTGTGCATTTAGAGTGTATGCAGTCAACCCACTGTTGACTTGTTAATTCATGGTATGCCGTCCAGCTGCAGGTTCTCTGAAACTGCATCGCACTTTGACATTTGAAGTCTCAGTTCTCGAGTTTGCCTCATCAACTGAAAAAAATTAATATACCTGTAGAAACGTGGCTCGTTTCTCTTCCTGATCACCAAAGTAGAGATCCCACACCTATTTTCAAGACACTATTCCATACATGCATAATGTAGGCAATAACGGCCGTCGGAAGCAACGGATTACACAGTGGATGAAAACAGATCAGGATGAAAACATGGCAATACTTCTCAGCCATAATATTGCACGTCAAATCCTGCTTAATTTGATTGGTTCCGCAGAAGAAATACCGTGAGATTTATGCTAAAAAGAAATTTTTTCATTGAATATATTCAGTTAATACAGTTAGTGGCTTTTGCGGCCACAAGCTTGTGGCCTTTTAATACTTAAAGAATGGCCACCTTCAGGTCCAAAAGGCAGACGGTCGCTTTAGGCAGGTTTTATTGTAGAGACAAAGTATAGATTTATTTTGTAACAAAACCAAAAACATAATCTTCTTTTATTTTCGGGTTTCACATAGTCTGCATGGAGAGAGTTCTACGCTACCACTGCGACACGGTGGCAGAGCATCGAACATTTAATGAAAAATCAAGAACAATATTGTGTTTAGGTAACGGGAACAGGAACTGAATGAGAAAACAAGCAAAACTGGTTACAGGACAAAAGTCTTTGAAGATGTGGAACCTGCAGAAGCAGAATTAACTGTTACTATTGGTGGGTGTCTCTGTATTCTCGGCATGATAGATCACAGAAAATGAAGTAAAACTCTCTGCGAAAATATGTTTGTGTATCCCAGGAGAAAGATGAATCTAGTTAGACCTGTAATGACGGATATATTGATATAAGGCGGCTTTCACTTTTACATAGAACCCGAATTGCTGATAGCATTGACGAAGATAGTGCTGTCTGTCCCAACACTTGGACGGAATGGATTTGAACGTTAGTAGCTGAGAAATAGTATATTTAACTGGAAGATAGCACGGTGACAGTCTGGTTGCGAGCAATCTGATAGTTTCTTCATCATTGATATTATTGGCTTGAATCTTTCATAACATTAATTTTTATCAATATGTGGCTTTCTGTAGTCTAAGCCTAACCCAAATTTAGACAGGTGCGTCGTTTAGTAGTGGATTGAATATGTATTTGTAGTTTGACTGACTGACAGCTACTGGGAAGCGTAAACAATATATGCAGTTACCCATATACGCTCGTGCTCAGAAGATCAGCTCTTCTTATTGTCCGGCACATGCCATTTCCTAGGCCAGGCTCTGGTTTAAAGTTTATTGTGTAGTCGTGTTCTGCTGAGCACATGCTTATGAAGCCAACTGGTTACATTACGTCTGTGCGTTTCTTGGGAGATCAGGAAGTGCACTACTCTCTGCAGGAGAGCTCGGCGTATAAGCTTTTCTCCGTTGATTTTTCCTTGCACGTGACTCCCAGCGTTTTGATTTCAGATGTACTTGTGAAAACAGATTTGTGTTTGCTGTTGTCTTTCTTAAAGGGTCAAATCACACCAAAGTATGTTTTTTTATATTATTTAGATAAAATAAAATATATTATTTGAATATTTTAGAATTCCTAAACAGTACATCTAGAGAAATCTAATATTTGACAATAAGAAAAGTGGAAAATATAATCTTTCAATTCAGAAAAGGACGCAATTTAGCTTAATATAGTTTAGTACGGTCAATGCAATATCAAAGTTCCTGCAACGGGTGCAACATTCTACGTCATGGTAGTGAACACACTGCGATGGATTAGCTGGAACAGCAATAGAACGTTCCAGTTTATCCATTAATCATGTGACGTCATAATCAAGTACGTGACGTATAGTTCGTCACGAGCGCGTAATTGATGATGGATTTAACGTTGTTGTATGAATTCTTTGTCTTTACTATTTAATAAAGATGTTGTTTAATAGTTTGAAACTAATTTGACTGGGCGCTGTTGCTGCCACAGATAGCTTATATGTAAAATTTTCTGGAAATTTACATTCAGAGTGTTCAGGCATCGATCGATCCCAACACGGCGGGGGTGTGGGTGGCACTTAGTTAAAGATGGGCGGGCATAGCTAAACTTTCCTCCATTCAATATCACTCTCAAATGGTCACCCATAGTCACGCATACAATATGGGATTTCGTCCCAGTTCCCACATCATTACCTCGACGCATTGTTAGTTCAAGATGTCTGTATTTACACATAGTCCGAAAAAGATATCAAAAACCCCAAGAATTGCCGGAAGCATTCGCTGAATCAAATACTATGCTTTAACGCGAATACAGCTTTTCCGCAGTAAGTTGCAGTTTAAAATAGCAATTGCGTATGGTGAATTGATTTCAGCAAAACATTATTCTCAATGTTGAAACGAGGTAAAAATACAAGGAAGCATATCATCGGAGAAACAAACTTGATGATTTAAAAACTGTATTTAGAACTGTTCAATTGACAGATTTACGGCTAGCAAACAGCATCTTTTGAAATGCAATCCAGTCAGTGGCACATATGTGATGGATGAATGTACAGTCCTCCATGACTTTTGTCCTTCGTAAATTACAATTTCCACCACGTCATCCACACAAATGACGAGTCTTCTTGCTTTGTCACATACCTCCCCAGCACCACTTCATCATCCTCATTCTCAACCATACCGCCACGGCCACTGTCGGCCTGATGCCACCATCGTCGTCTTCCTCCATAGCATCACCATCGTCGTCGTCTTCGTCGGCGTCCTCCTCCTCCTCGTCGTCGTCCTCCTCCTCGTCATCGTCATCGTCGTCTGTGCATATTAATTGGTACAACCAATGTGTCCCTAATGATGCGCGATGGGTTGCATTTAAACCCATGCTCCGCCCATTTTAGCTAAGCTCCGTCTACTTTGAAGAGGCGACTGAATCGAGTTTAGCACTTATTAATTGTGTGTTGCCAGAGGCTCAATTTCGACATAACAATACAGCTAATCTTTTGAATATTTTGAAAATAATTTGACCTGGTCAATTAGCTGGATATGTCAACAGAAGCTACCAGTTAAATTAGTTTCAAATTCATTCAACCGATAAAATGTAAATCCACCAAAAACATACAATTAACCGGGGTATATAAACACTTGACACCCTGCTTAATGGATGCATCCATGTCTAGATTTGCATCCACATTTCTACCTCAGCTCCGCCCACATGTTGGGCTCCGTACAATATACATTGAACCCTTAATTCCCAGAATCTCAATTTCAAGGTAATTATACAGATAAACAGCTGAATGTTTGGAAACTAATTTGACTGCCATAGGCAACAACAGCCCCAAATGAAATTAGCTTCAAAATATGCTTCATAACGTTTATTAAATTGTAAACGCATCACAGACATACACTTCGTACTTATGACGGGCCTTTCAAGTGTCTTAATAGAGACGTGCATCAGTATGATTGTGACGTCATCTAACTGGTGCTGTAACTGAATATGATATCATATAATGGAGTGACGGATCGGATTCCTCCATGATGAGTTCTGCAATACCATGCGTAATACTTTTGTCTAGTATGCTAGTAGCAATACGTATAGATGCGGACCATGCTACCACAGCATATCTAGACTACCTACAGGAAATATGCCATGCAAATGACATACTATGTTCAGTAGAATCCAATGAGAAGTTAGTGCTGTTGATAAAAGTTAAACACGACAGATCACTTTCAGTTGAAACACCTTTATGAACATAAGCTGGAGTAGCTGCTATGATGTGTGTGCAATTCACCCATAACCAAGCATGGCCTTTAGTGGTGATTTATATGACCGTATAATACGGCTGGTGTCCTTAATAATAATGGTACATTAAATTTTGCGCACACTACGTAGCCAGTACTATGTGAACATGAAGGCATCCTGTTTGTGATAAGCTCCACCTACACATCGCCCGTATTCAGATTGATCCCTGACCTCCCTGGCTATTAATTTCTAGAAGACTATACAGGTATTTTGAAATTAACAGGGTGCTGTTGGTGCTTATAACAGCAACCTGTGGCATCGGATTATCAGGGGTGTGTATGGGTAGGATCACCTACATTGCAACATATTTTTGATTGCCGCCATATATACAAAATCATTGAAGCGTATATACATTAATTGCACATATTACAATCTTCAATCGGTACTTTGAAGTGTTTGTCTGGGAACCGGAATGTGCGGGTCAAGAGGTTAATGCAGTTGTATCATATGCAAATCGCGAAACAAACTATATAACTGAATCATGTATGCGACAGCTGGTGATATGCGGAGCTGTCTATCGGTAATGAATTGTGAATAACTAAGTGAATGGGTAGAAGATAGTTATAGTGATTGCGCAGTAGCTACTTTGGCCAGGTAGAAGTGTCGCGTATATTTACTGATATAACATGTATATCAAGCTGTAAGCCTCACTTGGATTAAATGTAAGAGCTGTTGCCCGACAAGATTGCTCATGACCTGTAAAATGGTGAACAATTGGGTGGGTGGGTGGTAGTGGGGTGGATGGAGTGGGTGGTGTGTGGGGTTTGGCTGGGTGGTGGGAAGGAAGGGGGGATGAGAGGGTACGGTGTGGTACATTCATATGAAACCCGTATGCCAATATGTTGGAATTACAAAGAAGAGATCCTGAAATATAAACATTTCTACCACGTCCATTTTTTCATTGGTAATCAATGTTCGATGTACTGTTATTGATTCAGACCATGCTATTGAACAGATTCACAAGAAAGTTGTTTTCAAACGAGAGACCCACACATGGTAGATGTGTATCCGAATCCAAAGTTTATGCTGACATTTTCATTTGAATGTTTTCTCCGCCATAAGCGTATTGGATTAGTTACGGTCATCACTAGAACCAAACCGTCCAAATGACAATTTGGGACGTTAAAAATGGAGGATTCCCGGTTATCCATCAATCATATGACGTCATAATTTACCCACGTGACAAGTACGTCACGACCGCGTAAATGACGACGGACTAAGTGTTGTTGTAAGAATTGTATGACTTTACTATTTAATAAATATACTGTTGACTATTTTGAAACTAATTTAACTGGGCGCTGTTTCGGCCATAGCCAAGGAACAGCTTGCTGCGTTTGGTAGCAACAGTACCCAGTCAAATTAGTTTCAAAATATTCAACAGCTAACCTGCATAGTTTTCTGGACATTGATAGTCAGTGCGTTCAGTGATCGATCGACCGCAACACGGGTGATGTATGGGTGGATGTTGGCTAAAGATGGGCAGAGCATAGCTAAAATGAATTGCTCCCGTGGAATCCCTTAAGTCTAACAATCACTTCGTATGCCGAAAAGATATGCATATGTGCTTGAGTCATTGATGTTTGATATCGACTAAGACTAATGCCAATGTACATCTATCATCTTACAACCTAAACTTCTGGACTTCTTTCCACGTTATTCTTTGTAGCTAAGTACTGTACTGTCCATAATGATGTTATTGCCGATTTGGAATTCAATTTGGCTGCTCGTTTCCATTTCGTTTCAGTTAAATTAAAATGCGATCAGCTAAATCTCAGGCAGTTTTCTATTAGCCCTTCAGTTTTCATCAGAGAAGCAATGATGATAGCTAACACGATACCTAATATGTATTGTAACAATAGCTGGAGTGTGTACATCTTATTAATGACATCAACGTTGTTTTTACCAGTATCTTCATGGCACATAATGGTTTTCTAATATAAATTCATTGGTAGAGTTCAGCTAAGTGTATTTCTGACACGTTCATAAGTTATTAATGAGAAATTTCACAAACTGATAGCAATGTATCACACAGCACTGGAGGCGAGTCGCTCCCTTTCTGAGGTTGCTGGTATATCAGACCTAGAAGATGGTTGACACACACATTCACACATGTGACGTAATGTTCCCGGATGCACTATCCATCAGTGGTGATATTTAAATAGATGTAGACATGTTTTTCTTCTAGCAGTTCACTACCCTCTGATTCCCATGTCATGGGATGAGTCCTGTCTTAGCAATGCCCCACACATCTCTAGATACGATCCGCCCACGCCTTGTCCGTGTTGGGAAAACTATCGACCTTGAACTTCTTGAACCTCAACTTCCAGAAAAACCATTCTTGTAAGATGTTGAATATTTTGAAACTAATGTAACTGGGTGCTGGTGCTGCATATGGCAACAGCAGCGCCCAATCTGATTCGTTTCTTAATATTCGACAGACTGTTTATTAAGTAAGCATATGGCAGCAAAGGCGCCCAGTCTAATCAGTTTTAAACTATACAACAGAATGTATCCTAAATAGGACAGACATACAATTCGTACAACTTTACGGACTAATAAGCGTTTATGACGGACTAAATCCCATTATTCATGACATAATTGATTATGACGTCAAACTACATGTGACATAGTTCATTCCTGGATTCATCCATTGCACTCATTATGAAGACACGTTAGAGAGCATATTTCTCAAGCGAGATACACGAACATATGAAACGTGAGAGAATACATTATTAATTATCCGTCACGAAATACCAGAGGACCTACAATTGTCATCAATTTTGTACCATTATATCCTGGCGCAGACATAGTTTCCTATATGGCTCTAATCCGGAAGTGATCGTAACGGGTTCGTAGGTGTCATCGCCTATAAAGTGTCACGTATTCCGAGGACGGCTGCCTGACATACACATCAATCATCCATCTTCAGGGGAACAATGAATAATTAGATAATACAATTATATGACTCACCGGATGTATGATGGATGTCTGTATGTAATAGTCAAAGAGGTTAGAAAGTAATTCTTTACGAACGCTAGCATATGTATGCAACCTTCTCATTTATTAATAGTAATACAATCGAGCATCCCGCTGATAATGCGCATTAAAATATATCTGTACTGAACATGTTCTGGGCCAATATAGCCCGGGATTGGTTGAACATGGGCCTAATAACCTGCATTATTAGAGCGGAGACATAATGTAATATTTGCAGAATTAAGAGTGAGGGAAAAAGATATTTCGTTAATCACGTATTTTCGAACGAATTACACTGATACCTCCTCTAGGGTTAACTTATTTACTTCAATTTAATATTTTGAAATCACATCTTGATCGAAACTTTACTTCAAATAGATTTAAACATCCTCTAAATTTTGATGAAGTATCAAATCTATCCATGAAAGGTCTCACTGGCCTTCACCTTTAACAGGTGTGTCTCAATAGTAAGTACTCTCTCGTATATTAACTATTATCAATTCTTTATGAAGTAAGGGATATTCTGTTGAATGGTTCTGCCTGTTGCGGAAACATGTTAAAGTCGAATTACTTTTAAAATATTCAAAAGCTTGCTTGCATAGTTGGACTGAAATTGAGAGATTGGCGTTTTAAGGGTTAATGGATAAGAAACACGTTAACCTTCAAATTTTGCTTTAAAAAAAGTTCAATTCAATTTCCCATAGAAAATCTCCATTTGCAGACCAAGAGAAGTCTATTTTTGAAAATGTTCCACTCGAATGAGTGGCTCGGTTTAAAAAAATAGTCTTCAATTGGCCTGCAAATAGATATTGAATAAGCAAATATATTAAGATGTTGATAAAATTGAGTCATTAACGGGTTAAGGTTAAATCTCTATCACTTAACCTGGGTACCGTGGTGGCGTAACATTAACTAACCGCTCTCTAGAGAGTCAGGGTTTTAAGAGACTAATGCCATACTCTCATCGCGTGACAGAGGCCCGATTTACCTAATGTAATTTCCATTTTATTTGGTAATAAAATCTTATGTAACACTTTTTAAAAGCCTAATCCAAACTACATGTTTCCGTGAGATAATCCTAAAAGATGCTTAATCTTTTAGAGCATTCTGACACATGTCATTACTATATATTGGGGTGGAGCATACCTAGAAATGAAGCCATCCGCTACAACTATCTTCATTTCACAAAAAAGAATATTATAGCCAAGACGGCAGTGGTTGGTTGAAGGATACGATCAAAGTAGATGTTTTCAGCATATGGGAGATTTCCATCAATTTTGGTCGCTACATGGGTGAATGATTTTCGTCGTTAATATTTAACGCTTCGGAGACTTGTTACAGGAGCTTGAGACACGAATAGCTGTTTCCACGAGCCGCTCATGAATGGACAATTTCTATTATTCAACCAACTTCTTAGATATACCACTTTCTGTGATTTCCCCCAATGCCTATCCGAGGGGAAGCGTTCACTCATGAATGAGATCAATCAACAACATAGATTATCAGGAGCAATTACCCGGGGAAAATATGTGCGTGTGTGCATTGTGCATCATCAAAAGCTTTGCAGAGTAATGATCCTGATTACGATATAGCCACACACCTTGGACCAGAACTCAATCAGTATACTTTCAGTCAAATATTATATTGAGAAGGTCATTATCGCGATGACGGATTGAATACAGGCAGTTACAGATGCAATCATCTAGATAAATACAGCGAACATTACATTATCACGTCTTATGATGTCTGTCACTGACAATGATATCGTCAACTGTCAATGATCTAACTTACGTCTACCAGTCAGTGATGTGCAGATATATGCCTGAGGGATCCGCAACATTATCAGACTATAAACTTGGAAACATGCTTTTCTGTTAGTGCTGTACCTGACATAAACTATATCCTTAGCTGTGTCTGGATGCGAAAATGGTATTCAGATCATATGATTTCAAATGCCTGTTCTGAATACTACACACATCCGGTTAACCCTTTGCACCTTGACTTCTCTGCTTAACTAGTGGTGATGGGGAGATACTTTTGTATAATTCTCTTTCGACTCGTCATTAGGATATTTCAGGGATTCTCGCTCTGAATCGATTTATATACTATGAATCCTGACCTCTCAGAATCCCAATTTCAAGGTAGCTATATAAGTAACATGTTGACTATTCTTAAACTAATTTGACTGGGTGCTTTTGCTGACTATGCCAGCAACTGCGCTCAGTCAACTAATTTTCAAAAGATCCACATATTGGATATTAAGTACATACAATTCATACACCTGCCGAACATATGACAGTCTATGCGGGACTTAGACATTGTGATTGTGACGTCAGCCTATATGTGACGTAATTGATTATAACGTCATATAATTGAGTGACAGATTGGATTCATCAAATGGAAACGGCGAAAGTATTGCATCCGACATAGACTTTATCTAACGCATGCGAAGAAAGGTTTCAAAATAACTCGACGGTTATGGAATGACTCATTTCTAGCCCATTTTAGTTAAACATGATTGACGTGCATTTGAATCGATTTTAATATTTTGCACCGTAATTTCCAAATCAAATCATTTTTAAAATACTCAACATAATTCTGATAAATTGTTAATTCACAACATAATACAATTCATACATTTTCATGAAGGTCCTCTGCCAGCTTCGTGTCAGCCGAACGCCATTTGATTGTGATGTCAGATGATTGAGTGGCAGATAGCATCCCTCAGTTATGTTTTAAGACGAAATTTCGAACCAACATATCTTTATCCACTCGTATATTTCCATTTCCACAAAATAATATTAGCGCGACGCATGGTTTAATGATTTTAAGTGACACTAGACGTGGGTGGAGATTAGATGGAATTGGGCGGACCATAGCTGAAACTAGATTCGTCCATTACCTTCCAATACATTTCTTAAAATCTCTGGTTGATCATCGCTTTCTCTGTGATTTCACTATAAAGCTCTTCGCTACGGTAACTACGTTTAATTAACCAAGGCCTGTCTCAATCCGACCCTTTACTGATCCAACCTGCTCAAAACGGCATGGGCAATGACTTTGATAAATGCACATTTGTGGACCAAGCGAAGACAATGGTTGATAATTTACCACTTGGATGACTGGCTCGACAAACAACCAAGTTATGCCAGTGTTAAATTATCAAAAGTAGTCTTCTCTTGGCCTGCAAACGGATCCGGCCAAAGAACACATTTGGATTTTCTTAACCATTAGTCCTTAAATGGAAAAGTTCTGCTAACATGACATTAACAGTGCTCACAAGAAATGCCCATTTGCAGGACAACATAAAACGCTTTTGCCAATGCCAGTGGCAAATTTACAGGGATCATCTTCTACTGACATGCAAATGGATATTCGAAAACGTTGTCCATTAAAGGATAACATTGAAATAAGTAGCATTTTGAGCGCTTTGAGGCAATGTTGACGCACAAGGGGTTGTGTGCAGGCGGCGATAGCGAGTTCCAACTGGCGTCCACGTATATAGCCCATAAGTGCCTGTTCCCCCTGCACGTCGACAGCTAAAATACCAAATCTGCGCTATACTATACACACTAGCACCCAGCCCAGTAGCAAACACATTGTGATCAATAACATACTAATCTTTCCTGCTCGGAACAGTCCTTTGCAAAGCATAGATAGCTACTAATTCATTTAGATAAACGAACCTGGAACTAGCCTTCTCATGCAGTGTGCAATGGCATGCCTGGTAGCATTACTACACTTAGAACGATTTGGGGTTGGCAAGCGATCTATTCCATTTGGCAATGGTGTGTCTTGTGGTCGAAGCCAGGCAGTTTTATGGGGTATTCTGCACATGGTATCAGTGCTGACAATGAGTGATGGAGGGCCATAGCTATAAGCTCTATAGAGGGGCCCTGCCCATTTCTAGCTAAGCTCCTCACACGTGTAAATGACTTCATATAGATTTATACACACTGAAGGCTGAATTCCAAGAATACCAATTCCAAGGTACATATACTGGTAAGTTGCTGCAACAGCTCCTAGTCGAAATAGTCCACAGAATACCTAGTAAATTTCACTAAAGACATACAATTCACACACTTTCATGATGGACTTAACAACATTCAGCCAACCTGTGGCGTATTTTGATTATGACGCCAGATAATTGATTAACAGTTGATCCATCCATTTACCTTTTTAAGATCGCGGGACGAGGCTAGTAATATGCAGTATTGTAGCAATTGTTTTATTTATTAGCCCAAATGCATATACCGTACCACGATATAGCAACACGGACACACCAACACAACTGGACGGGCATAGAGACACACGTACACACAGGTGCATCTGCATACAGAGCACACGCACGAACGCACATATACGCTTGACAATGGCCACGCCCAGACACGCACACGCGACTACACAACCACAGGATGCGGTTGGATGATCGACACGCCTCGTGACACGTGACAGCCTCGATGCGACAGGTAGTGAACCTTACAGAGACAAATGGACACATATATGCAAAGACTATTAATCGACACGCCCACAATGGAACAATCAGTTATTAGTCGGAATGGACACGTGCAGAGTATAACTCCTGTAATTCACTGCAAGCTTGTTATAATATGCTGTTATACGATTGTATTATATACGTTAATTATTATTAGTTAAATTAGTTAATTATACTCTTAGGTCACATTCACGCTCAGACACACCGTCACTTAATACACACACAATTGTTGACATAACGACAGAATCATTTTTAAAAGTGGACGAATGTTGACGACAGACAGTTACAGTTAGTGCCAGTGAGAGTTATAGTTACGGACCCGGACAGACTTTGGCAGCGGTCTCTGACTGCTTGTGACAGCTAGTAAGTAGTGAGCTTGTCAGCTATGGAGTTAGCTGGCTAGTTAGATAGAGAGAAGTACTTACGGTTAACTCTGTTATACTTTATTAAGAATACTTCTCCCATAGGAATCGATTGCAGTTAGGTAGAATAGGTTTAGAATGGATAAGCTGCACGTGATTAGAATTTGGAATTATGTGTGTAAACTATAGGATTAAGAAAGTTAAGTACACGGGTCATCATTAATAGAATACAGCATTGTGCCATCCATTCAGTCTATCTCCGCTAGAAGGAAGGTCCCGGTCGGTACGCGACGTGTGACGGTAGTACGAACCACCCAGTCGACCAGCCGACTAACAAACCACGACGGTACGATACATTCACAGGCATTTGATTAGACCAGACCAATTTAATGTTTTGTTTTACGAAAATTCAAACCCAAGACCCATATTGGAAATGTGGAAAAAATAAAAATAATACACAGTTTCAGATTCATCAGACGTTTTAAGGTATTACAGTGTTAATCCTTTCATCATGCTGATTCATCAAACAATCACAACACGTTTTCTCAGTGACTGCCCATTTGCAAGCCAAGAGAAAGTGTGCCACTCAAATAGCAGGCTCGTTAAACCGTCAGCCATTACAGTGGTACATTTTCAAAAAGTTGTCTTCCCATGGCCAGCAAATGGACTTTTTCATGACCGTTACGAAGCCATTATGTGCGACTTGACCATTAAAGTGTTAACACTGCTACAGAGAACAAAAGGTTTTAATAACATTCTGAGGAATTCCAAGTGATAAGGATGTGGCTGCGAAAAAATGAGGGATGCAAGGTAATTTGGAAATAATGCCTTTAAACTTCCAGCATAATTTTTTTTACATAAATATGGAAAAATTAATTTTGTAAAACAAAACAAAAATAGGTATGGCCTTACAGTGTATTGCGAATTGATGTTGAATTTAGTGTATGGATTGTAAGGTGGACAAGCCATACTTAATGCGAAGTTATCGATGATGGCTTTGCTGATGTACGCAAAACATATGATTGCTAACCTGATATTGTCATCATTAAAACATCATTTCGTCTATGCTCTGGTGTTTCTGTGTATTGCTGTATCCGTCATGGATAGAGTCTCTGTTGATGCGTTCACTTGGGTCGTTATGACAGATTTACTGTCTGTTTATCGGTGATGCTTTCGTGATGCGCTTCCTAGGCTACACTTATTGATGAATTACCGAGTCATTCTGGGAATTCAGGATCATTCGCAAATGTCTCAGCTGTTTCAATGTATCTGTTTTTCTCTGAACCGTGATCTAATCACTGTAGATTAGTTTGTCACATCTTGGCATATGTACATTCATATTATACGTTTCTCTCACATACATTTCTCTTGTTTAGAGAGGAGTGTCTGAGTATTGGCAATGAAACCTACTAGCTGCTTACTAGAAGCATCATCGTCAAGCCATATTGGCCAGCATATATCGTTAAAATCTGAGAAACGGGTAGACGAGTGTCTATATTATCAATTAGGAGTTTAAATAGCTATTTCAAGACAACTGGATGAGAAAGGTATTGACTTTTTAAAATCTAGTCTCCCAGCACCAGCTCCGTGATTCACTAGAGTACACTCGAGGGAGATGCTGACTCCCGCTTTTGCACTATGTCTTGACATTGCAGTTATTTACCCTTATGACCTAGATAGTTGATCATTTGACCTCAAACTCAAACCAATCAATATCTATCACAATATGAAGGCGTGTACTAAATCTGGTGATTCTACCGTCTTGAATTCCGGAGCTATTGCCGAAAATGTGTATTCCAGTATGCACTGTGTGACCCCGTGACCTAGATATGTGATGTTTTGTCCTTTAACTCATATAACTTCTAGCCACCTATAATATGAATGGGTGGGTGAAGTTTGGTGATTTGTGTTCCCGATTTATCACTAGAAATGTGTATTTCTGGATGTATTTAGTGACCTCGTGACATAGATATTTGAACCTTTGACCTGACTCACAACTGGTGTTCTAGCAAACCGCGAGATAAATATGTTACCGATTTGGTGATTTTACCTTCATGCATTGCAGATTTATTAACAAAAATGTGTATTTGGTATACATTAAGTGGCCCCGTGACCTCACTTTTTTACCTTTTGACACAAAAGTAAGGATTTCATTAGCCAGTCATACTAGCAATGGGACTGCCCAAATTTGTGATTCTATCCACTTGCGCTCCGGATTTATGGCTAAAATTGTGTAATAAGTGACTCTGTGAACTTGTTTCTTGACCTAGTAACCCCAAACTAAAGATCTTTCTAGCCACTCACAATATCAATGTATGTGCTAAATTTAGTGATTCTACCTCATAGTATTACCGAGATAGGTCTCGGAAAACAGACAGATTAGCGTCAAAATACTCAAATAATATATTATTTCACGGATCAGTTCCCACACAAATTTAGATTGTGAAATAGCTAATCGTGTAGTTTATCTCCCCTGAATAGAGTGACGGATTTTGGGCTATGCTCCGCCTGTTTCTAGCTATGTTCTGTACACATTTTGCGCGTATTTGAATCGATTTGAAATTTTAAAACTTGAATTCAGAGAATCGCACTTTCTATACAGATAAGCTGTTTGATATTTTGAAACAAATTAGCATGGGGTGGGTTTGCCGCCTATGTCATCTGTTAGGCAGAAATAGTCCCCAGCTATACTAGTTAGAAATTCTTCAACAGAATGTTCATTAAATTGTAAATTCATCTCAAAGCCAATACAATACATATACATTGTGACGGACTTTCCGATTTTCGTGACTGAGCTATACCTCAATTTGATTGGGACGTGTTTGATTATGACGTCAGATACTTTACTGCCAGATCGGATCCCTCCATTTCGTTTTCTGACCAAGTGGCTGCAAGAAAGGGCAGTAACATTTATATTTGTATAGATGTTCTACGACGACGACGATGCTGTTGAAAATTTCGAAACACATTTGGCTAAAAGCTGGTGCTGCCTAATTTTACAAAATAGTCAACAGTTTACATTTACCACGACTGTAAAAGTGAAATATTGAGCTTAACAGCTTCCAATGGTTAAAAAGGCGATAATTGGTTTTTTTACCTTGGGGCCACTTATTTTTCTGGGCCAGGGGCTGCAGCCACGTTAGCTCTTGCTTTAATCCAACTTCAAAATATCTATCAGCTTACCTGTACCTTGATAACGCCGCTTACTGGGCCGATGCTGGTCCAATTCAAGGCCGATATTGGCAGTATCTGGTATTTGTCCAGCATCAGCCCAGTAAGGTGTCTTATCTATTTATACTTACCTTGATTTGGGGAATTAAGGTTTCATATTTACAAATCGATGCAAAAAACGTGTAAATCGTGGCCGGACTTTAACTAGAAATGGGATCGGCAGTGGGCATAGTTAGAAATGGGCCCCACTTTATACTCTTCCCATCTCTTTGGAAGAGTGAGATGCGATGCGTAAAAGACTGCACGGTGAATACCTTATTATAATGAGCACGGAGATAATTACTGTGTCAGGATGTTATGCATGAACAATTTCTTAACAAACTACTTCAAAAATATTCCAGTTTCTCTGTTTGATTGTCTCAGAAATTGAGATAGAAATAGTTCAGGTCTAAAATGCTTAGAACCCCAATTTAATTACAGACCCTAATGTCGACTGATCACATATCAGCTTGAAAGATTCTAGTTAACCAGTCTGGCTCCTGTGATGTAACTGTCAAATCCTGAATCCGAGTGAGAATTAGTTTGATACACGCTCCATTGTGGGATTTGACTTCAATTTCTGCAATTTGCCTCTCCTGTCTGCTCTCATATATTTCACCGTAGTTCTAGCTCCCAGCTTCACGCCGAATCCACAACTTCACCCAGCGATACATCGAGCATCCTTGTTTTCACAAATCCTCAAAATTGATTCCAATTCATCATACCTCGACCGTCCCCACATGTATTCAATAGGATGCCACTCTCGGGTTCATCGATCTATCTTCGCCATACTAGCTAGCTCATCCGCTGTCGCCTCAGATGTAAATGGCATCCGTTGATGCATCAAACACTATACTTGAAATGTAACGTTGACGAAAAGGCCAAACACTGAATCTACAATTTTCGAGTTGCGATCATTGTTGTCGCGACAGCCTCTGGATACCGTGCCACATTCACTCCATTGTAGGTTTGCCATGTGCTATGTAGAACTGTGTGTCTTCTAACTGCTTAAGATTCGCGCAATGGCCATGACTTCTTTTTCACGCGTGACACCTGCCCCTTTACGTTACTTTCCTTTGAATGGACAGGCGCAAATCTGTCGAGAATATACCTTTCCAGAGTATCCATCGATGACCCGATGTCATATGACGTCATAATCAGCTAATCGGCGTGTCGGATGACGTCATAATCATTACGTCATAAATAATTGTATCGTTTATACTATATTCTATCACTAGTCTTTAACTGTTAACAGTCCGACACGTTGTACAAATTGTATGCCTCTACTATTAAATACACATACCGTAGGCAGCAACAGCACCCAGTCTAAATAGTAAACAGCTTACCTGTACAGTTTTCTGGAAATCGATAGTCATGGAGTTCAGAGATCAATCAAGCCCAATACGATCGAGGTATGCGCGGAGCTTAGCCAGCGATGGGCTGGGCATAGCTAAAAATGGAAAGGTCCATTGGCACTCTATACGCTATCAAAGGGTGATTGCTTAATACAACTGTTTTCCTGCGACTAGAAGATATTGAGTCCTAAAAGGATCTTAAGTAACATCCACTACTCTAGAGACAGGCCCATTCCTAAGCACCGCCCACGTTGTACGGGTGATAGAATCAATTTATATAATTTGAACCCTGATCTACCAGAATCTCAATTTCAAGGAAATACAGGAAGGGTGTTGAATATTTTGAAACTAATTTGACATCCGGCTGTTGCTGCCTATCAACAGTTTCCAGTTAAATTAGTTGCAAAGTAACTAACACAATGTTTATCAAATTACAATTCCATTCCAGTGCCAGATTTAGTGGTTTACGAAACAAGTCTGCGTGCTTTTGATTTCGGAATGGTGCTGGTGTTGTCTATAAATACCAGGCATTACAAAAAAGCATGGTATTTGATCAGATCAAGGTGTAATCGTTAAGAAGACATTTCTTTAAGGAATCAATACTCGAACTCACAGTCGAGTTACGGGAAACGAAAATTTATTGACAGAACTATGTTAATAGCAGACATTAAACACGGTTTCCATTAGCACGCCTACCAGCTTTAAGTGCATCCCGAGAAACAGATTATTGGTATGCTGAGGAAATAAGTATTCTGTGTCTGATAGCAAATGCCATATGACGTATAATGCGAGAAATTAATCATTTTTTAAATTTGTTTAGGAATATTTGTACCGATCGCAACACGTATTTGTTAAAAAAACATGTTGCTTGGATTATAATAAAAGCCTCACATTTAGTATAAAAGCCAGATAGCTGTAGAAATTGGCGTGTTTCTATGATGTTACCAGATCACCGAGTGCGCGGGAATGCAAAAGACAAGTTATTAGAAAGAGGTACCATGGCCATATAGTTACCTTGAAACTGAAGGAACCGATCTGTTGTTCACGTGTATTGCGTCATAATCAAAAGAGACCATATGCAGGCTGTCGTCACAATCACTTTTCGACGCCAGATTTATATTACGCCATTATGGGACGTGGGCCTATTTTTTTAGATATTTGATAATGACGTTATATACGTGAGTGACATATCGGATCAGTCCATTTAGCAAAAAAACCCACAGGACACGTGCTTTTACAGGCACTTTATGAATACTTCTTGCATGAATCGCCATCATCTGACCATGAACGCGCCATTATCATATCAAATCAGGTGTATTAAAGGAAATCGAACTTTATCTTATACTAACAATCCAGTGATAGAATTTGCCACCCATAATCCATCTTTGCCATTTTTGCTTTTTATTATCCTAACAACGAAAAATATTCACAATTTAATAGCCAAATTTTGATTCCTTTCTACAGCCTATGAAGGCTGTCGTGATTTACTTTACAACCATCGAGAAACAGCGTAGCGTGTCGGCATCGGCATATACTCTCAATCACAGAGGTGCCAGCTAGTGTTTGGCACTGCCATATTAAAAAAAACAATCATACAGGTAAGTTGTTTAATATTTTGAAAGTTATTTGACTGGAAGTCGTTGCTCCCAGTAACAACTTCCAGTCAAATTAGTTTCAGAATCTTCAACGGGATGAGTATTACATATACAAAAATGTAATGCATTGGCACTTACATGACATCACACACTGTCGCACGAAGATACACAATGGTTCAACATTTACCCGATCTTACAAAGCAGATAATTGTGATACAGATATGGAAATGTGACAGGATATGAATGATATGGAATCTATAAACTATAATCTTTCGGTACAATACAACATGTGAGATGAGATCAGCATGTCTAATCGCAGGCGTTAACATTTTGATTACAAAACTACGCTTATTATAGTTTGCCCCTGTGTATTCATCGTAAAGAACGCGTAATTTTTAGATGGTCATATGCCATCAGTGAAGGAATAAGGTAATGGCCATTGCACCAGCAGCCATCAGAATATACCAATCTCTAAATAACAAGTGGCAAATGTGCAATTGAAAGAAATGCGAATTGACGAAGCATCGTATTATCGCATGACTGCGGACATGGAATAGATTATTGTCGTAGTGAATGAGACAAGGTATCTAGAGGCTGTCACGATACAAATGAGTGAAACTCAGATAATTGCAGATTATGTGTTTGGAATATCTGAGGGATCACATTTCAAGCGTAGTGATTGATGCATAAATGGATGTAATTTACATCTGAGGCGACGGAGGAAGCTCGGGATTGTATCGTGGAAATAGAGCTATGGCCACGAGAGTGACATCCGATTGAATACGTGTGGGCAGGGCTTGGTAGAGTATGATGATTTGTAGGCAATTGTGAGAATTTGAGAAAAAGCTATTTGTCATTGTTTGATACTGTGGCACCATGGTGAAATTGGGAGCTAGAACATTGGTGGAATATGTGAGCGCAGACATGAGAGACAAATTGCAGAAAATAAAACCATATCCCACAATGAAATGTGTATCAAGGGAAATCATATGTCTAGACAACACCAACACTTTGAATGGGAGCTGATGAGTTACATCGCAAGAGTCAGCGAACTAATTCTTTAATGGCTAAATTTTGTCAAGAAAATAACAATATATGCGTATTACATATCTATTGGCAATGCTAACGCTACCACGCTGCTATTAACTCTTACACGAAGAAGGGTTGCCTAATGAAGGTGGTGTGATAACATCACGCTGATTTTCTGTTGCTGATTCTGGCTTCATACTAGAGTCAATAATAACGAAATACAGAAACTGATGCTGTGGCTGTAGAAGTAGGTGTCGTATACATGAAGCTATCAGTTACGATTTAAGAACGATATACCGCCAGCTATGCTGTCTCCACATTACAAGCTTTCTGAGCAGTAACTATTACATTGGAAAATAGCAACATACCCCTTCCATTCGATAAGATATATACTAATCGACATACAACTAGCTGGTTGGTGGCTAAGTTTCTCTACTGGCGATACTTTCAGAAAGCTTCTCATCACCTCCATGAATGAATTGACAACGGAATAAAGGAATTTGCACTGTGACTAAAGTATCTGTAGTACAAAGCAATCGCCCTTTGCAGTTTATGCATCCAGAATCTGACGTCAAATGGCTTCATAATCAACTACGTGGGGTGTAGGATGACGTCATACTTAATTATAACATGACTGACTCGATGTAGTCCATCCTTAGCGCTTAAATCTCCGAGATGGTGTACGAATCGTATGGCGTTACCATTTAATAAACATTCTGTTGAATATTTCGAAACTAATTTGACTGGGCGCTGTTGCTGCCATAGGTTGATGTGTATGTACAGATGCATTGTATTTATCCAGTATGGAATAGATGTAGAATAGTTCTTGTTGATGCCAGATTGTGTCTGAAGACAACTTAACCTTAGTGATTGATTGATACCCGAGTTTGTTGGGTGCTGAACGGCGAGACAGTGTTGTCAGATTGTGTAAAGGAGGGGTTCAGGATCACTATTATGAATCCTAGCCAGAGCTGCGTCAACGTTGAAGCATTTTGGCAGACCGTGTATCACTATCGCGGTCCGAGTCAGAAGGGAGTGACCAGGAGTCAAAGAACAGTATTGCCAGATTGTCTAGGATGAGTTCGCTGTTCAAATCAGATACCTGTAGTTCGAGTGACCAGAGATTAAAAGCAGGGTTGCCAGATTGTATTGAGGGAGTATTTGATTATCACTATTGCGATTCCTCGGCAAGCAGGGAGAACTCGACAGAGTTGTCCGTGGACAAGTGCAAGAATTGAGATATGGTAGGCTGATACAGAGGACAGAGGACACAACTGAGAGATATCTTAAATCGTGTTGTGGACCTGATATGTAATACAAAGAAGTGACTATTAGATCGTGACATAGAGACGGTAATAGAATCAGAGCATTACCTACCATATGAAAGGTTATTTTGCATTATATATGTATCTATGTCGACTGATATACTGATTGATAAACACATTAGAAGATATTATTAGTATTGGCAACTGTGCTATTCATACACACCTGATTGGAGGAGAGGTGTGAAAAGCAAGGATCATATGAAAACCGGATAGCTGATTTATTTCAATTTGAAAAATCTATTGTAAGCATGTAGATGATGGGTGAGTAATACTAGCGAATGGGACGTCACTGCGTACATATGACTGGGTCTTGCATTGGGTATGACGCAACGATTAAATGAAATATGTTAGTATGTGATATGTTTTTGTTGGGCGATCCGACATATCTGTACCTCAAAATACTGGCAATTTTGAAACTAATTTGACTGGTAATTATTGCTGCCATCGACAGTAACCCCATGACTAAAATTTGTTTCAGAAATATTCTTCAGCTCGCCTGTATAGTGGAATTTCGATTCTGTGAATTCAGGTGTCAAAGATTTAAATCGATTCCAACACACATAAACAGGAGGCGGAGCTCAGCTTGAATGGAGGAATCACGTTTTAGCTAAGCTCCGCCCGCGCGTTCGCGTGTTGTGATTCACTCGATCCCTGCAATCTCTGAAGCTCAATTTCCAGAAAACTACACAGGTTAGCTCTTACGTATGTTGAAACTGATTTGACTGGGTGCTATAGTCAAATTATTAAATGGTAAAGACATACAATTCGTACAGCAAAGCTTAGCCCATCATCAATTATGCGTTCGTGACGTACTTATCTACGGCATTCATGACATTATTGATCATGCGTTGGTGCAATAGTTATCTGCACTGGCATATCACTGATTTACGGGGGAATTCTAGCAAATTGGCCAAACAAGAAAGCAGGATTCGGTACACTCAAGTCAAGAATGGGCCTGAGGAAGCTAAGGATATTGGCCAAGGACAAGATACAGTTGGCAAAGGCGAACAAGGATTGATTGCAACTGTAGGATGTTTCGACTACTACAGCCGCAGAATACAGTACGCATACAAACAAACATAATGTCTGACA
>CM067360.1:130128560-130241060 GCA_034401795.1 Chaetoderma sp. LZ-2023a
TCTCCTTTCAACTTCTTTCTCATCCTCTCAGCCTCCCCTCTAACTGGCTTCTCTTTTTGCCTTATGGAATCACTTTCCCATCTCCACCACGCCTCACAACCAGCACCCCACCCACAGCCATGACGTAGGCCATTTGCGAATGTGACAATAGTTCATCAACGAAAATGTCTGAATTGTATGGTTTAACGAATGAATGAATCTTTATTCACATTATGCCATCGGCCCATGCGTGAAGACAATGGCAATAATAGATGAGAGTTATAAACTGCATATCATATTCATGAATTTACAACTTATTAAATATTATGTTGATTATTTTGAAGATAATTTGACTGGGAGCATTTGCGGCCGTCAAATATCATAATTAAAATATTCAACCCTTTATCAGTATGATTACCTTGAAATTTAGTTTGTAGTATATCGTGTTTACAGCATTAAAATCGAGTACAAGTGGATCCTAGCTAGACATCGTAGTGGTATCACTAAAAGGTGATCACTACATTAGGCTCGCTCTTGTGCAGATGGATGGCGGTTTCTGGATCTGTTCCCTGGGGTCAGTTTCCGTCTGAACTGAGATCTTCTAAAGAGAAACCTGCGTATAACGACATTATTAACACGGGTTTCTACTTAGCCAAACGGATGCACACTGCATTGGATTCTGATTAAAATAATGATTGTACAGATAATTCTAACATTAGTTAGAGTTTAGGATAATGTATAATTAGGCATGTGTATCTTCGTCGCTTAACACCAACTACGACATTGACTTGCAAAGTGGTGGCTTGTAATTACTTTGGAAATATTATGGCTAGACCCTTTGGGCCATGAATTAACAAAATCTCAATTTTATGGTAGATTTACTGGTAAGCAGTAGAGTACTGTAAAACTAATTTGACAGGAACCTGCTGCTGTCAGGCAGCAACAGCTTCCACTCAAACCAGTTTCAAAACATTCAACAGAATAAGTATTCAATTGTAAATGATTGTTTTAGTATTTGACGATTCCTGTTCAAAGAGTCAACTTTTCTCATAATTTCAGTCAACGTGGATCAGCTGCTTCACGATCCAGGATGCAATTATAGTAACCATTTAACGCGCCAATATCGAATTCGCGCCATCGACCATACTTTTATGGTTACGCGTTCTCAATGCCATTCACGTGCGAATCTGGGGCTGGTTCTGAATGCCATCAACGTGCGAATCTGGGGCTGATTCTGAATGTCATTCACGTACGAATCTGGGGCTGGTTCTGAATGCCATCAACGTGCGAATCTGGGGCTGATTCTGAATGTCATTCACGTACGAATCTGGGGCTGGTTCTGAATGCCATCAACGTGCGAATCTGGGGCTGATTCTGAATGTCATTCACGTACGAATCTGGGGCTGGTTCTGAATGCCATCAACGTGCGAATCTGGGGCTGATTCTGAATGTCATTCACGTACGAATCTGGGGCTGATTCTGAATGTCATTCACGTACGAATCTGGGGCTGATTCTGAATGTCATTCACGTACGAATCTGGGGCTGATTCTGAATGTCATTCACGTACGAATCTGGGGCTGGTTCTGAATGCCATCAACGTGCGAATCTGGGGCTGATTCTGAATGTCATTCACGTACGAATCTGGGGCTGATTCTGAATGTCATTCACGTACGAATCTGGGGCTGATTCTGAATGTCATTCACGTACGAATCTGGGGCTGATTCTGAATGTCATTCACGTACGAATCTGGGGCTGGTTCTGAATGCCATCAACGTGCGAATCTGGGGCTGATTCTGAATGTCATTCACGTACGAATCTGGGGCTGATTCTGAATGTCATTCACGTACGAATCTGGGGCTGATTCTGAATGTCATTCACGTACGAATCTGGGGCTGATTCTGAATGTCATTCACGTACGAATCTGGGGCTGATTCTGAATGTCATTCACGTACGAATCTGGGGCTGATTCTGAATGTCATTCACGTACGAATCTGGGGCTGATTCTGAATGTCATTCACGTACGAATCTGGGGCTGGTTTAAATAAGGGTACTTAAGTAGGTCATGGTGTTTAAGTATGGCATAAATGTTAAATCTCGCATTTGATTGGTCTGTTTACTAGATTACGACAGGGCGTAACTTACGCACATTTGAGAAACTAGCCGCTGGATACTCCGTGATTTATGTGTTAAAAGGAGATGCTATGTCTTCCAATCCAATGTACCTTTCCAGTTTATCTATCAATCATATGACGTCTTAATCAACTACGTATCGTGTAGGATAACGTCATAATCAATAAAGTCATGAGTGACGTTGATAGACCTGTCACGAACTCTTAATTGATGACGGACTAAGCGTTGCTGTACGAATTTTATGTCTTTACTATTTAATAAAACTGCTATTGAATATTTTGAAACTAATTTCTCAATGAGGGCATAACTTTCCTGTCCTTCTGGAAGCTATGGATTCATAGATCAAAGATCCCCTTGATAAAAAGCCTACGTTTATACAATGCAACCTGTATATCCTTGATGGTGCATAGCTGTAATAGATGGGCCGCTCCAAAGGCAGCTCTAGACAAACTTTATGCCTGCCACCGCAAACACCTATGCACCGTCACTGGACACCGATGGCCACCCAGCATAATTTCCAACGATGCACTATGCAAGATGTTTAGTACATCGCCGCTGTCTGTAAAGGTCGCCCAGCAAAGATGGTCCATGCTTGGCCTTGTGCTAAGGATGCCAGAAGAGACAACAGCACAGAGAGTCTTAGAATTCTCTCTACTCGGAGCCGGCAAATACAAAACCAGGAGAATACGTCATTGCATAAATCTGCTATGTGTGCTACGAGGTGACCTCAAGAAAGCAAGACTCGGTACACTCAAGTCAAGAATGGACCTTAGGAAGCTAAGGATTCGGCTGAGGACAAGACACGGTGGAAAAAAGCGAAGAAGGACTGATTGCAGCTGTCGGATGTTTCTGCTACTACAGCCGCTGAATATGGTCATCATACATACCCATGTGTGTATCTAATAGCTTCTTCATTATTGATATTATGGGGTTGACGCTTCCATTACATTAATTTTATCACTATGTGGCTTTCTGTAGTCTCCGGTAGACCTAACCCCCATGTAAGTGAGTGCGTCGTCTAATAGTGGTTTGAATATTTACTTGTAGTTTCACCGACTGGGATTTGTTGGACAGCGTAAACAATGAATACAGATGACCTTATATGCCTGTGCTCAGAAGAACAGTTCTTCTCATTGACCGTCACACGCCATTTCCTCGGCCAGACTATGGTTTTATTCAAAGTTTCTTGCATACTCGTTATCTTGTGTTCTGCAGAGCACATGTGTATATGGCCATCCGTATATATTACAATTGTGCGTTTTTGAGATATCAGAGAGTACGCGTAGGGCAGCTTAGTTTATAAGAGTTTCTCTATTGATGTCTCCGTGCACGCTACCCTTGTCATTTTGATTTCAGAGGTACTCGCAAATTCATGTTTTTTGTTTTTTGTTCTTGTCTTTCTTAAAGTGCAACGCATACAGAAAAGGGTCAAATCACGCCAAATTATTATTTTACAGAACTTAGATAAAATAAAATATATTATTTACATATTTTCGAATTCCTAAACTGTAAATCTAGAAAACTCTATTTTTTGGCAATAACAGATTGGAAAACATAATCTTTCCATTCGTAAAACTACACAATTTAGCAGAATATAGTTTACTATGGCCAATGCCATATCACAGTTTCTGAAACAGCTGCCAGATTCTAGACCATGAGAGGGAACAAACTGCGAAGGACTAGCTAGAACTGTAATTAAATATTATCTTCAAAGGGTCGACCATAGTAACACAGACAATATGAGACTTTGTTCCAGCTCCTACATCACTACCTCGATGCATTGCTAATTCAAGATATCTGTATTTACACATACTCCGAGAAGGTAACACACAAAGAAGAATTGCCCGCAGCATCCGCTGAATCAAATACTATGCTTTAACGTGAAGGCTGCCTTTCCGCAGCAAGTTGCAGTTTAAGATATCAATTGCTTGTGTTGAATTGATTTTCTGCAAAGCATTATTCTCAATGTTGAAACGAGGTGAACATACATGTCAGCCTATCATCGGAGAAGCAAAACTGATGATTGAAAAACTGTATTTAGAACGGCGTAATTGACAGATTGACGGTTCGTAAACACCATCTTTTGAAATGCAATCCAGTGAGTCCCACATATTTGATGGATGCAATATAATTAATCAAGCAAATAACCTTTGAAGCATGAACAGTCCTTCCTGACCCTTGTCCTTCATAAATTACAATTTCTAGGATGTCGTCCAAACAATTGACGAGTCTTCTTGCTTTGTCACACACCTCATAAGTGCCACTTCACCTTCCTCATTCTCAACCATTCCGCTAGTATCCGCATCGTCGTCGTCGTCGTTGTCGTCGTCGTTGTCTGCGCGTATTCATTGGTAAACCAATGGGTTCCACGAGATTCCCAATAGGGTCTATTTAAAACTACGCTCCGCCCATTTACGCTAAGCTCCACCCACTTTGAACACGCGTTTGAATCATGCATTCCCAGAAGCTCAGTTCAGCATAACAATACAGGTGAGCTATCGAATATTGTGAAGATTATTTTACCTGGTGATTTGGCTTGATATGGCAGTAAGCGCTCCAGTCAAATCAGTTTTAAAATATTCAACAGATAAAATTGTAAACCCACCGGCAAAAACATACTATTCAGAGGGTTAGTGCCGGACCGTGCTATTGTTAATTACCAATCAAACAGTATCCGCATGGGTGTCCTGTAATCGGTGATACTCCGACTGATATACAAAAAGCAAACATGACGCAGTATGTTACCAAACTGAAAACCACGCCTGTGCGGATCTGCGAAGACTGAGACCTATCTCAAAACACGGCCCTTTTCAGGGCCCACAAACCATTTGAAAGAGAACTCTATCTGTTCAAAAAAATAAAATAATGTAATAAAGTTTTTACACATGCATACGCAAGCACACATTCTGATCCGTCAAAAGTGGTCGATGTACACTACTGTTCTAAATGGTCATCTGTACGCTATTGTGTGTGGTCGATTAATGCATTGCCATTGACTAGGAACGCATTTTGTTCATATTTTTGAAAATTTTATAATTAAATGACTGCCATTTTAAAGACATAAATACGATAGATAACACTATCTATATAATAGCATAGGAAAACTTACTGTGTACGTGTCTGATTTAAAAAAAATTAAATGACTGGAGAACACATTTTGCTCATATTTTTGAAATTTTAATAATTAATTGACTTCCAATTTAAAGAATCGCCTTAAATACGTAAGATAAAATTATATATATATATATATATATATATATATATATATATATATATATATATATATATATATATATATATATATACAATGTAGATCACTATAACCCGTTTAACGCAACGCTCTGATTTTTTTGAAAATTAAATGACTGGGAGTTTGCTCATATTTAAAAAAAATGTAATAATTAAATGATTGATGCTTTAAAGACATAAATATGGTAGATAAAACTATCTATATAATATTATACAACATAGATCGTCAACGATGACCATTTCCATAACAATTTTGAAAATTTAATAATTAAATGACAAGGATTAATGGTGACTAAACCGCCAGCGGCTTAAATTCAATTATTTTCAAAATATTCGTACAGAGATATCGCCCAAGACGTTGCCTCGGCGAATATACTAGCATACGTCAGCCATCCTCCTCATCCCTCGCGTCACCTCTACGAGCGACCACCTGCATTTCTTAAAGGACCACCAGCCGAATAAAGGCACGCTCATGCGCGGAGAACAATGCCGAGCAGAGGGTGGCCGAGATAGCATTCCTCCCTCCTCCTTCGCCCTTCGTTATCAGACCACCTCTCTCTTACCTAACATCACCTAATAAGAAATTAAAATTTACAGTCAAATCGTTTTCAAAATATTCAGCAACCAATCAATTTATTCAGCAACCAATCAAAATATTCAGCAACTGATTATCATAATATTCATCAACCAATTATCAAAATATTCAGCTACCACTCAAATTATCAAAATATTCAGCAACAAATTATCAACATATTCGTACATCGTGCAGAACTTGTAAACAAGTACGCTAGCATCGCCTTCATACTCATCCAGCAATATCAACTGAGGAGGGATGCTATATCATTCTGCCTCAACTGACACAGACAGTAAAATTATTTACAAAATATTCGTACATAGAGCATTGCCTTGTAAACAAGTACGCTAGGCCCTCAAAACCAACTTCTACTGTGCAAGAATGCTAGCCTCATCTACCTCCTACCCCTCACCATACGACCTCCCTTATCAGACCACCTCTTAAACTCCTTCCTCATATTATCAGAACACCTCTTAAACTCTATTATTTTTTACCTTACATACCACAATGAAACGTCTGACAAACAGGATTATGAAGAAAAAATGATCATATTTAATGTATAATTATTTATGTACTACGTTTTCTTTTTAATTATCGTGAATAAATGTCGCTAATATTTATCATAAGAAAAATGCACGTGTCAATAAAAAATACATTTATTTTGTAAAAATATGTTATTATTTCTTCGTGTTCCCTTCTCACCACTCACCCATCCCCAATTATCGCTATTTTGATATATACAAAAAATGTAATGGTACACTAGGCACGCGAGGCGTACCCCAATGATCCAAAGATCCGTAATTAATCGTATTCACATCGTGACAATGACAAAATGCGGACATATTTGAATACAGAGGAAACCATATGACGTGCTCTGTAATTGAACCCTGCGTATCAATTCCAGTTTTCTATAACTGGAATGCCATTCAAACATGGTGCCTTAGTAATGTTTTGTAAACTGATGATGTTAAGCGGTGGAGAAAAAACACGTGACCGAAATAAGGGCATGTTCAGATTGGAAAGATAGTTTTAGTGACAGCTCATATTTTAGCTATAAAAGCGAAATTCGCGCGACTAGTAAGGCATACAGCTTTTTGAATTTGTCAAAACATGTAAAATGGAATCTCAATTATGCGATCGATGGAGAACGATAGGTTCTACGCCTATTAATTGCGGTTGCATCCAAAGGAACCAATATACAGAGGTTGCAGTACGGCAACCATTTGCAATGTCATTGCGTGAAATCCGTAACCGCTGGAGAGAATATCTAGCAGATCCGGACGAACGCAATTACAACAAATGGTTGCATGCGAAGTACCAACTTCGTAATGATTGTTGTATGGGTATGTGGTGCAAACAAGACAGAAGTAATCGTTTGGATTAATTGAGATAAAAATATTTACGTCAGCAAAATAAAAAAATAAGAAAAATTATGTTACATACACCCACACACAAACGGGTACATAAAAAAGACACACACGCGCACGCACGCACGACGGGGAACACGGGTGACAAGGGGCATCCACATAGAATCACATATTCCACCATGGGCGAACTTACCAACGACATTATTAGTTCGCGAGGAAACAGGCATTGACAAAATCTAACATCGCATGACCTTAAAGCGAATGAAGCGGACATGTTTAATGTTACTACAAAGTGAAATCTCCTAGCGAGTAGGCGATAATTCAATAGTAATTTTGAATATTTCTAAAAATCACGTAGTACGAGACTTGAGGTACTAACACGTTCTTTCATTAGTAACACATGGTATGTTTGTATCTCGATCCAAGCTTGATCTCACGGCTATTCAAATCGTATGGTTAAATCATACGCAACAAATAATCTGTTTAGCATAAGTACGCTCTACATACAATTCTATAAACGGAACCCTCAGAGATATAATGACCACATTTTAACCATCGTATCTAAAACGATTGCCGTTATTGCCAAGTATTTAAAAAAACAATTTGTGCGTAATGACGGTTAAAAGTCAAGCAAAATATTCAACAAAAATAGTTTTTCTAATAACGTTAACGACGTCAAATTATTTCAAAATATTCAACAGTTTTCTTGTATGGTATCGATGAAAATGAGATATATATTCATCGGTGAAAGGGTTAACTTCTTTTTAACCCAGGATACAATCCAATCCATCACCACCAAGTCTTGGTTACCATTCCAACCGAACATGCCATTAATACAAGATTATTGTTAATATTTTGTTATTAATCTGTCTGGTAGCTGTTGCTAAGACAGTAACAGCTTACAGGCAGTCTCTAAATATTCTACAGTTTACTAATAACGTTAGCGACGAAACAGTCAAATTATTTTCAAAATATACATCAATACCGTAATTCCTCATACATCCTCAACCTCATACTCCTACGACCTCCATTATCAGACCACCTCTTAAACTCTATTCTTTTACATTACTCTCTTATTATTTTTACAACGGTAGATAACCACGGAGGAGGGGGGGGGGGGCGCACCGCCACTACAATTAAACGTAAAATACACAACTTTTAAACTTTTAAGGGTTAACTAATTCAAAATAATAGAAGATTCCAGAGTGAGGCAGAATATACGTGTGCGGGTGGACGCCATTGTTATCGAGAAAACGTGGCGTTATAGTCGTCATTGTTCTCTAGAATGCGTGTACCGCTGGATGCCATTGTTCTCAACATTCCATTCCGCTAGCTTTCCCTTTGATCTCATGAAAAACCCATTGTTCTCGAAGATCCCCTGCTGGGAAGAACAATAACGCTCAGCCCCACCCTATACTACTAATATATTGTATAATCTTCAAAGACATACAATTCTTACACTACGTTCGGAGTTTTCATGCGCATGGCGGAGCTTGATGCTGGTACGTCATTATGATAGTGACGTCGGCTACCGAGAGACCTAATTGATTATGATGTCATATACTTGTGAAACAGATCGAATCCCTCCATTGCCCGTGCTTATTTACATCGATCAGGATAGTCACGGGCGTATCAACAGATGCACTCCTTCATCGTTATCTAAGCTCCACCAACACGTCGCCCGTGTTGGGATCGATCGATCGATCCCTAAACGCCCTGACTATCAATTCACATGTACAGAAAATTGTGCAGGTAATCTGTTGAATATTTTGAAACTAATTTATCTGGGTGCTGTTACTGCATATAGCAGCAACAGCGCCAGGTTAAATTAGTTTCAAAGTATTCAACATCGTGTTTATTAAATAATGAATACAAACAATTGGTACAACACAGCTTAGTCCGTCATCAATTAGGCGTTCATAACGTACTTTATTATGGCGTAATCATACACGTCACGTAGTTGAGTGTGTTATCATATGATTGGCTGAAAACTGGAATCCTCCATTGCAAATGTTTCTTATGAAAGCCATAATTTATAGACATATTTAATGGTCAGGCGTCGTGTAAAATTCCAGTTACAATCTCCATAACAAATCGCCAGTCTGGTTCCATTGATCATCGAAGCCAAAGGTGGAAGTAATCTAGATATTATATGTCACGTGGCTCCCGCGTGCTTCCACGTGATAACCAATCCACAGACTGTGTATGCTAGAGTCCATTAGAATATGACACACATTCTGAGAAATAATTGGGGAAAAGAACTGATTGCCGCTATCATAATCAATATCCAATCAAGCTGCAATCTGTGGTAGATATCGCCGTGGTAACCTTGAGTTGTTTGGGTTGTAGAGAAGGAAATGTGAGAAACCGCACAATTATGATGAGTTAGAAACCCACGCTACTATACCGTGGCACCTAATGAGCACACCCCGAATACACTCATGACAATTTCATTAACGGTGGAAATTATCTTCTTGCTCCAACGGACACTCTCCTGATCAATGGATATGTTGGTTCTATTCCATCTATCTGATATGACAAATGAGGAACCAAGCAGCATATATTCCAAGCCAGCATTTGTCACCATACGATAATGATTCTTTGAGGAACGTTATCTCTAGACCACATATCATATAGAACCACTATACTGTTTCAAGACATTATGAGGTTCTGTATACAGAGGTTGATTTCATTCAATCAACTTGGGTTGCTATCGGACATGTCAAATTAAGGCAATATCTGTGTATTATGAGAGAATGAAAGGTTGAGAAATGAGAAAACGTGGTTAATCCATCGGCGAGAACAGTGCCATGTTTACTCCAACATGGCTTATGTATTACGGGGGTGGGGGCACTAAGGAGTGCCCGTCTATGCTGTACGTGGTGGTTTGCTTGCAGTCTCTCCCTTTTGGTCACACGTGTCTGGGTTATCAAGACACACTCAACCATCTCTGCAGTATCAAACACACGCATGCAACCGTCTGCCCAGCGTCAAAACACTCAACCGTCTGTTCGGTACAGCATCGGATCACAATGAACCCTCTGTCCAGCATCAAGACACGGTGAACCATCTCTCCAGGATCGAAGTCTATGGGGGTGGGGGTGGGGATCGGACCCACAATTTAGGAAGTTGACGTCACAACCAGTGGCAGAAACACCTCCCAGTTAAATCAGTTTCCAAATATTCAATAGCTTACCTGTTTAATTACCTTGAAATTCTGATTCTGACAATTCAACGTTCCATGTATATACATGTATGCCATCAGGCGTACAATGTGGGCGGGCCTTAACTAGAAATGGGTGTAGCATAGCTAGTAGTGGACCCTTCCAGGTGCTGAAAACTATGATGTGTTTGACACATACATATCTCATGGCTAAATCCATAACCTTTTCATACTCTTTGATACTTATATGTGTGCGTCAAGGATCGATACACTCACCGTTGAAGATGCTAGTGATAGAACTGGACTCTGGGAGCATAATGCCTGGCGCACCAATTGTATCAAGCTGAGCCGAGGAATACAAAACGTGATAGACCAATTTTACGACAAATTCATATTGGTGCCCCACAACTTAAAATAATTTAGATATTATATGACTGAGTACTGTGTGCTGCACAGCGGTGCTGTTTTGTGGCGACTTGCCTCTCGACGAATTTCTATGGTATCCGCATTTTGTGGTCCTCTGCATAGCTTACAGGCGATGTGTATCTACATGTATCAGGAAACTGAATGGAGGAACAAAACTGGCACAATTCTAAATGACATCATCGCCATGGGAACGAACGATCGACCCCCAGAGCATTTGCATTATATGATCACAACGAAATCGTATCTCAAAGAAAACACGGTCTCTATTTACATTGGAACAAGAAGAAGAAGATACCCCTTCCACTCTCTCTGATAGTCAACGCCACTCAGAAAATAGAGGGATTCATCTCTAGATATGCCATTTTTAGCTAAACTCTGCCCACGCTTTGCCCGTATTGGGATCGATCGAACACTGAATTTCAGGAATCCCACTATCAAGGTAAGTATATAAGTAGGCTGTAAAATATTGTGAAACTAACATGACTGGGCGCTGTTGCTGCCTATGGCAGTATGAGCGACCAGAAACATTAGTTTCAAAATATGCTACATAATGTTTTAAAGTAAATCCATAAATGACATACAATTCGTACAACTTGACAAACTTCTCCATCATCATTACGCAGCATCGTCTGTCAATTTTGATTGCGATATCAAACCACGTGTGACGAAATTGTTAAAACGTCAATACTTGAGTGCCAGATTGGATTCATACAGGGAAAACAGCACACTAGTGATGACGTGACGAACCTTGCCTCACAGCGTCCATGATTAGTGTTGTGTTGATCATATACTGCCTATGACACCACGTCATCGTCATCACGGAGCTGGTTATTGAATTAATATCACTCCATTCATTCTCTAGATATGCAGAGAAAGATACATTTTGTGTGGATTCTGAGAATATGTAAGACCGCTTAAAGCTGCACATATACGGCACGTTATTCACATGTATTCGTTGTCGCCATTATCATCCTTCGCGTTATCACAGAGAACACATATCTACAGATGCTTCACTATATTATGTCGTCATCGTCATCGTACTCGTCACCGTTGTTGTCGCTTATGATGTTACTAATGCCGTTGCTACTGACGACGACGACGACGGCGACGACGACGACGACGACGACGACGACGACGACGGCAATGGTGTTGGTGGTAGTAAGGTTGATGTTGGTGGTGGTATTGGTTGTGGTGGTGGTGGTGGTGTTGCTGCTGCTGATACTGCTGCTACTTCTGCTGCTGTTGCTGCTCCAACAGCTGGGGCTGCTGCTGGTGCCGATGATGATGATGATGATGACGACGACGCCTCCGCCACACAGGACGACGATGACGACGACGATGATGATGATTACAATCAACTAATCTCACGCTAGTGGTGTTGGTGGTCGCGGTGGCGGATGTGGTGGTGGTGGTGGCGGCGGTGGTGGCTGTGGTGCTGATGCTTCTGCTGCTGCTACTGCTCCTGTTGCCGATGATGATGATGATGATGATGATGATGCTGATGATGATGATGATGCTGACGGTGGTGGTGGTGGTGGTGGTGGTGGTGGTGGTGGCGGCGGCGGCGGCGGCGGTGGTGGTGGTGGTGGTGGTGGTGGTGGTGGTGATGATGATGATGATGATGATGATGATGATGATGATGATGATTACAATCCACTAACCTCACCCTTCTGAATGTCAAAAGAGTATCCAACAATATATAATAAATAGTGGACATAAAGATGGTTCTATTTCATATCACTATTCTCAAACGAGTTATAAAAGTATTGCATTGCACACCAATACTATTGATATGAAATGAGATGGAGTTGAAATTATATTTATCATATAATCATATATATTTTGACAACTTTCCCAATAAAGCCGATCCCCGAAACCCGCTTGAACACTGCGTTTAACTCTGTTCATTTTCGTCGCATGGTGAAACTACTTTTAATCCAAAATTTAAATGATCATGCAAATTTACAAACCTATTTCATAACTTGTTATTATATATATTGCACAATTTAAATAAACAACACATCTAATCCCGTCTTGTTTACATTATCGCCGTCGTCATTGCTAGGAAACGTTTGCCTGGTCACCTGACATGTGTGATTATTACGCAGGGTCGTATTTAGAGTTTGCGATGCCCTGGGCCAGAGGCTTAAATGGGGACCTCCCCGAAAAAACCCTTAAATCTAACTGCTTCCAGAGGGCACCACCTGCACTTCGGGAGGTAAATATTGACAATAGGTTGGCTGTAAATTCATTCCGTCTTTATCAGTCTTTCAATGAAATTTTAAAAATATATTTATATTTCTCCCAACTTCCAATATCTGAGATGCACGACTTGGCCAAACACCACCATTGTTCAACTCATCACGATGATCATGCACACATATTAATTATCATGAGTCATACATTATCAGTGTCGATGACACAACCAGGTTATTTATGATTTGCATGATTGATACTGACACAGTATGATACATCTGGTGTGTTACATATGTCAACATTATCCCTTGTGAACCCTTCACACGGAACAGCTTTATTTACGTCACCAAAGTCAATTCTTCGCGGTGTTTCATGTTCCACATTCAAAAGTGTTAAGGCGTATAATCGGTCCTGTCCCAGCCTATTCCTAATATAGTATTTGTTTAATTGTCTTAATTTTAAAAAGGATCGCTCTCCAGTACAGACGGTAACGAACATGCATAGATACAGACACAAAGATATATTTACATTTGAAAAGGTTGCAACCAAGCCATTTACATACATGATGAGAAAAGTCTTAAGTTCACCACTGTCCTCGGGTACTTTGGATTTGGCTTGTGTATTTGGTGATTGTGTTGGCGTTGTTGTGATAATTAAGTTACACATTTGTGCGAATTACACAACTTCTGACTCAACGCTCTTCTCCATGTCATGTAGATAGCATTTGAGATCGTTAGCTGCTGCTCTCTGAGCTCCTATGTTGGTAAACTGCGCGTGCTTGATAGAAATACAAAGCTTAGACTACTTGAGGGACTACATATGTTTGAAGCCCTTGATTCAATACATCACAATGTGTATCAATGATGGGAAGGTAGGAACTCACGCTAACCTTATCTCTAGGTGATAGTTGAACATCCTCTACCGTGTCGAGCTCATCATGGTGCTGTTTCTTCTTTTGCTTATCATCATCAGTATTGGCAATGTGGCCGTCCTATTCAACACCTTTCTGCTCATATTGATCAAATCACAGACGCACGTCTTGAACTAACTTCCAAAGAGACTAAAAAAACTGTACAGCTGTGTTAAGGGACAGACCATCCGTTTGCAGCTGCAGGTTTGTTTTATGGAATCTCTCCAACAGTATCTGTAACACCGTTTCAGCCTTGGTGTCCGCAGTTTGGTTACAATCTGCTGACAACTCTTCTAACAGGATGAGACTTTCTCTGTACCCTTCACTAAGAACCTTGGGAGCACTAACTAGTGTTGGCCAAGGTGTGTCCAATAAACCGTTATCAAATGTGCAATGTTTATTCTTGCTGCTTTGCAACGAATAATAGTGTTGCCTCTAGCGACGAGTAATGTTCTGGAGTAGCTTAAACAATTCCATAACTTCAGGGCAACTTTCTGCTACACATTTGTCCACCAAATTCAGAGAAGTGCCCATGTATAGTACATACTCGGCGTAAGGGCACGTCCTTTGTAGAGCTTTGTGTGCCGCAATATTTGCCCGACATATTACTTACATTGCCATCAAACTGACCACGTAATCTGCAATGTGTATTTTCTTCTGGAGAAAATTTAGAACGATCTTAGATATTTCCTTGTTCGTGCGACTGAGCATGGCTAGGAACTTCTAACAGCGTTCAACGTGCCAATTTGGCAGGACAATGCGGACGGAGTAGCTCAGTTAGTCAGTATGGGATGTGTCAATGGTAGAATATACAGAACTAGAAAGTACGTGCTTGCCATTTCGAACGTCATTTGTGATAGCAGACAAAACTGTGCGAGCTATCATTTGAATAGCCTCACAAACTAGATAAGTGTGTTGTGTGTTCACTACCCTTATTGGCATGCCCAGGAAGCTGTAATAGAATCAACCATGTGGCCAAACATATGAATCAGGGGGACCATGTACAAAGTGCCCCCTGATGTCGGAGGGCGGGGCACTTGGCCACAGCAGTCTTATACAGTACAGTTCATGAATAATTTGACAGATTTCAAACAGAAATTTAAAATGATACTGTTGAATATTTTGAACACACTTTGATTGGAAGACATCGCTGCCTAAGGCAGCAACGTTTTTGAAACCAAATCTGTTCAACATATACACCTGTGCAAAAGTTAAGCACCACCCTATTTTTACGCACATGTGAGGGTATAGAGGAATGCTGATTATGATGGTGGGGAAACACTGTATGTTTTTGTTTGAACTTGAAAACGAGGCCTGAATATGGTTACGTGGACACAACTGAAAACTATTGCCCTACAGTTGACACACGTGGCTAGATTGTCATTAATGGTGTCTGAAAACGAAGTTTAACATCTGTGCACGAGTTTGAGACTGTCATTAGTAATACCGGGTATATCCACCTTGTGCCTGGATGACGGCCTGGACACGACGTCTCATGCTGGTCACCAACCGACTGATACGCCATAGTGGTATTCGTTGCCATTCAAGATGGAGTGCGTCTGTTAATTCCTGTAGGTTCTGCACAGGAGGATCCCTCCTTCTCACCATGTTTCCCAGAATGTCCCAGCTATGCTCAATAGGGTTCATGTCAGGGCTCCTTGCTGGCCATGGTAGGGTTTCGATGGCATTCTGGCGGAGGTATTCATGCACAGCTCTAGCACGATGTGGTCGGGCGTTGTCATCCATGAATATAGGGTGGGTTCCAGGTGCATGATTTACAAAATGAGGGACCACAACTCTATCCAGTATGGAATCTTGATATCTTTGTCCATTTAGTGTTCCAGGTACAGTCAACAGATCCAGCTTACAATCAAATGAGATGCACCCCCATATCATAACGGAACCTCCACCAAATGGAACTTCTTCCATGATGTTACGTTGGTCGTACGCCGTGCGTCTGGACCTCCATACACGAGTTCGACCATCTGTGGCATGAAGCAGGAACCGACTTTCATCGGACCAGTGTACCCGTCTCCAGGATCTCATGTTCCAGTGTCTTCTTTCGTTGCACCACCTCAGAGGCTCCTCTTTGTGGTGTGCAGTGAGGAGAGGACGTCTGACAGGTCTCCTAGCTTTCATGCCAGCAGCATACAGTCTCCTTTTGACGGTAGACATTGACACTCTATTGCGCGTTTCCCATTGCTGGCTGAGCACTCTGCTGTTGGTGAATGGAGATCTCCTAACATGGCGTACTAGGGCTCGATCATCACGGGCAGTAGTCTTCTTCGGTCTTCCAGATCTAGGCCTGTCCATCACCTCGTTAGTTTGCCCATGTTTTGCAATCAAACGACTGATTACAGTATGGTTAATGTTCAGCTGTCTGCCAATCTCTCTGCATGACATACCAGTGGTATGCATGCCTATGATTTGCCATTTCACACGATCACTTAACCTTCGTCTTGCCATAGCGGTTCACAATCAAGAGCTAATTCTCTCTGTACAAATAAACCACGGTCATGAACACAAAATTCCTAATCTTGGCGCCTAAATCTGTATGTAATGTTCTACACCTCAAACTGGACTTTTACATAACTGAACACGTGTGCTGTTTCCCGCCACGCACGGACATCAAGCGGCGTGAAGTCATGCATGCATGTGCATTTCGTACTTGGAATTATGTCAGCTAACGCGGGGACAAAAAGTATGGCAGCCTAGTTGTACCATCATGTTTCTACGTTCTATTGTTTTTGCTGGTGCTTAACTTTTGCACAGGTGTATATTTAACAGAACATTTTCCTTAGGAAACACATTGAGTTGCACTACAGGTGTGACATCTAGATGGATACCTTGAAGTTATGCAGGGGCATACAAATTAAGAAAAATAATGCGTTAGTCACTTTTGGGAGGTCTGGAAATTTGAGGGCCCTGGGCAAATGCACTTGTTGCACTGGCTTAGGTTCGGCCCTGACCAACATGAGGATCAGTGACTTTAAAGCACGGAACTTATAAATCCGTGTTCCCCATCCTTTATATAATGCCGATAAAAAGATGTAGCATCATAATGTGATAATAAGATATTTGAAAATATTAACGGATAATGTCAACAAACTCCGCGAAAAAGTACTGATCTAAGACAAGGAAACATAGACAATAAGGCCGAGTTTACACCCTAAGTAGAGTAGCTACTTGAGTTACTAGAGTAGCGCCTAAACGCCTATAGTACCTACTCGGGTAAGTACTCGAGGCTACCCACCTATAAGCAATAGTAAGTCGAGTAGGTCACGTGTTTGCATTGAAATCATTGTCAATTAAACACAGGGTTATTTACCCGATGGTAACTGATCACATGCTCATCTACCGTTAGCCTAAACTCGCTATAAGAAACATTACTTTATAGTCAGAGAAGCTTTGTGTATTTTTTTTATTTACATCATTTTTTTAATGTATTCGACCTGCTGGTCCCTGTGAGGTTCGGGGCCCTGGGCCGCGGACCAGTCAGCCCATGCCTAAATGCAGCGCTGTTATTACTCATTATCCTACCAATGGCTGTATTCGACTGGGCGAAAAGTTACGGTAAATTGGCTCCATAGAGTATATTTTTTATTCGACTGGTATTTCCCGGAAAAGAATTGAGAGCGAAACAATCCAGGGCCAAATCATGTGGCATGGTTCGTGAAATATGTCACGTGATGCAAAATTTGAAAATGCGGAATTGGGAACTGAATTCTACTATTATTCACCATTTACCATGTCTGAAAACATTTCTGAACGGCGGATTTTTTTTCAAGCTAGTAAAGTGTAAGCGATTTAGTCGGTTTCCGCACCTTCCATACTGCTAGAATTTTTTCATTCGACTGGTACATTTTCGTAGAGAACATTTTGGCATCTGTGCGAGTACATTTACTCTACAGAAAAGTCCCAGTGGAATACAGCCAATGAAAATATTCCTTAGTTGAATATTACACGTGTGTTCATATCGAAAAATATGGAACGAGCTAAAAGCCTATAGTCCGTGTGCTAAGAAGAAAATATCTCCCGTCATGCGTGGATACTGTCCTATGCTAACCTTCTATTTCCTCGTCATCACCATCCATTTTATTATTTTGGTCAGGATGATAATATTATCAATTTGGTATTCATTAATATTTGCTATTTCGGAAAAGCGAGGATGTCAGCCACGGCTCATAAAATAACATGTTCAATAAACCAAAGCAACCCTACACTTCGAAGTAGCGGAGTCGTAACGCACAATTTTGTTGTGATTGCTTGTGGTTGTAAACTGGATGTAGCCTACGGAGTAGTCTATTACAAATACGGACCACGAATCAATCGATCGCAATGACGGTCTTCTGAAGGTTTTGTGATCGTGAAATCAGAATCATTATTTAATAGCAAAATGAATATCAGTAGAATCCAATTAAAACATTTTATAATGAGCACACACTTGTGACGTAGGATGTGTTGATGCAGAGATAACGGACCTTTCCGGTTTATCCATCCATCATATGACGTAATATTCAACTACGGGACATGTAGTATGATGTCATAATCAAATGATGTCAAGAACGATGTAGATAAGTTCGTCGCGAACGCATAATTAATGACGGACTAAACGATGCTGTATGAAGTGTGTGTCGTTAGAATTTAATAAACATACTGTTGAATATTTTGAAACTGATTTGACTGGGCGCTTTTGCAGTCAAATTAGTTTCAAAATAATCGACAGCTTACCTGTATAGTTTTCTGGAAATTGAGATTCAGGGAGTGTAGGAATCGGTCAATCCCAACACTAGCACAGGTTGGTGGAGCTTAACTACGGATGGGCGGGGCATAGCTAAAACTGGATTCCTCCATTGCCCATGGTTGTACCTGATGGATCCGATCGGTCGCTCATGTATCTGACATAATAATCAAATACGCCATCTGTTAGCTAGCGTCAGGATTAATATGACGTAGATCCGTCACTAAAATAGAAAAGTCTGTAACGAAAGTGTATGAATTGCATACATTCGCTGGATGGTCCTACGTCTTTTCTTACAGTTTGCTTGAGTTTCTCTCTGCAAACCAACGCCAACGAGATTAATTCAATTAACGACCAGAAACAGCTGGACGCAACGGAATACTGAATGCGGCGGGACATCCTAGGCCACTTAGATTCTAAATTTACAAGAAAATGAAGGCACACAATGGTGATCAACGCAACAATTAGGATTGTTTTGTCATTTATTTAATACTACGCCATCGTGCTTGACGCAGGAAGCGTTCTCGTTCATGCTGGACCAAGCCATGGTTCGAAGGCATAAGTAACACGGTGTCTTTGCTATTCTATAAAGAGAATTTTAGTTGAGTAATAGGAACTCATTTATGCGCGGTGGCGTAGCAAGGGCCATCTAATTATGGGGGCACCCAAGGGGCACTGTCATTGCTAAGGGGGGGGGGGCGGGGGTGGTGGGGGGTGGGCACTCATCCGACTGTTGGTTTTAGGGACTTGAAGCTCCACACCCACCCGGAAATTGTTTTATCTGCATGGGCGCAGATGTCATCATCTGCATTTTCACCTGTAATTCATCAATACACGCCTGACGTTTTCCTATTTTCCTTCGTCCACTGTAATTTCGATAATAGCAGAATGCAGCATGGCCATCCTCCCACTTATAATTAAATTAAGTTCTCACATAATGTTATGGTGGTGTTGGCGGTGGTTGCGGTGGTGGTGATGGTGGTGGTGGTGGTGGTCGCGGTGGTGGTGGTGGTGGTGGTGGTGGTGGTGGTGGTGGTGGTGGTGGCCGTGGCGGTTGGGTGGGTGGGTGGGTGGGTGGGTGGGTGGGTGGGTGATGGTGTTGTTGTTGTTGGTGGTGGTAGTAGTAGTAGTAGTAGTAGTGGTAGTAGTAGTAGTAGTAGTAGTAGTAGTAGTAGTAGTAGTTGTAGTAGTAGCAGCAGCAACAGCAACTGTAGGCCACCGCCGCCACCACTACTACTACAGCAACAACACCATACTTTGATTAGACTGCATTTGAATACTCCATACTGCGTGTATTTATATTTTACATTCTTTTATTGACTACCGCCATAATGTATTGATAACAAAAAATTATTTCACTCATATGCCATCACACGGATCCCAGATAACATGTAGACGTTGGGCCAACGTTGGCAACAGGTTGGCAGATCGCAGTTGGCATTACAACGTTGGCCCGTTGACATTTTTCTCATTATGTGATGATTTAGAATAAAACATTAGGCGTGTATGGATAAAACACATTTTAACTCGAAAATAACAGGCTTTAACCTTGGAATATCTCTCTCATTCCACAGGAGCTTCATCTAGAACTCTGACTTCTCATTATTCTCGCTAGTCCTGGTGCCAATGATGACAACGAGAAGTCAGGGTGGCTGGTGAAGCTCGGGCGAAATGTGAGGTATTCCAGGGTAAAAACCTTTCAGTTTCAAGTCAGATAAAAATGTGTTTTAGCTATGAATTAGCCGGAACAAGGAGGCAATATATTTGGATTGATCAGGATTGTAATTATGGATTATGTAAGCCTGGCCATAAATCAAAACTATAGTAACATACCTTTTGTATGTTGCTTACAATAGATATTGTATTTCAAGATCTATAGAGATAAATTATGTTAGTAGAATTTTAACTATTATGGTTTTTGTGTCTGTCAGTTCTTCACTTTACAGTTCATAATTACACTTTTGTTAAGATGATGATTGATGAATGGTTATTAATTGGATGTAATGGTTTCTATAAACGTAACATAAGAGGAAAATTATGCAAGCCATTATATGTCAGTTCTATCAGATACTGCTAATAAAGCTAATAATCAATGATTCACGGTTGAACGTCAAAATAGTTGGAAGTTCTTATTATTGTGCTTTCCAACGAAAATGTGTATGAAGTTATTCATATTGATTTGTTTCGCTCTCTGGGTATGGATGCCAATTACCCCCAAAGATGAGAGTTTTGAGTCTGACATGGTGCTTCGCAGATAGCTCTTAATATGACGCATAGATGAGAAACTTCGCTCACATGAGGCCGATGTTGGTGGTAACACCAACGCGATATTCAATAAACTACACAGGGCAGGGAATGCATCCTTGTAAACCCCAATGAATGTAGCAAACTCACTAATACTCCCAATCTTCACCCCGGTAGATCTCTTACTCTCAACTAACCTCCTGGCTTGTCTCAGTTCCACTTCTAGATATTCATTGCCAATACCATACTGTTCCGTCATTGTAGCGAGCTCTGCATTGTCCAGGAACTTGGAACCGCCAGGGTCCAATGAGCATATAGATCTTAGAAGTTCTCTGTTGGCAGAATCAAATCTTCTTCCCAATTCAGACACGAGCGTGTCCATTACAGGGTAATACAGTGTGACCCGATATTGGTCCTCATTAGTACTCTGATCACCATCATCACGCTGCCCTGTTGGTGTCATAACAATGCTATCTGCAAGACGTCTAGGTAGTGTTCCAACAAGCTGTCGCTTGGCTGGTGGAACGACATCAATATCCAGAGATTTAGCCAAGTCAATGCATTTCTGCCATAGACAATTTTATGTCTTGCTGTCAAGGAGAGAACACGAGCAATCTGCTTTACATAATGTCTATTCTCGCATAGATTCTTTTCATGTGCTGATATAAGTGCAACATCAACCGTTCGTTCTTTATTGACATACCCTAGAAACTCTTTCCATGCGAAAAATGTGAGATGGTGATAATCGATTCGTTCACGCTGAGCGAACCCTGCATCTTTCTCATTTGCCTTCTTCCATTGTCGGTAGCCGACTGATGGGAACACATTTTCTGTCAGTGGTTTAATTGGTACTGGAAACATGCGGCGGCAGAAGCAAAATGCTGCATCCTTACTTACAGAATATTCCAGCCAACTATAGGAAGTACACCATGCCGATCTAAATGAACGTTGTTTAACTCCTAAATGAGTTGATCGAAAGGAAAAGTCTTTTGGTTGTAGTGGACCTTCAGTTCTACCACTACTTATATCTGCTGGCCCTGGAGGTAGTCGAGGTTGAGCTCCCAGTGAATGTTTGGTGTGCGCTACCTTCGGTGTTCCTAATCCCCCCCCCCGCCACAGCTCCCACTATAGGTTCATTCTGGCCATCCAAATCCGAATCACTCAGCAACCCGCTTAGAATAAAAGTTATTGATATTTGCTTGCATGGCCATGGCTTCAATCTACGTAATAACATAATTATATATTAAACGGCATATATGAACATAATACGAGTATACGTATAAGACCTTTGAAACTATGGTCCGTCGGTCCAGAGAAACCAGTAGACTGTGAAATTATGGACAGATGAATGAACAGATGGAGAAATAAAGAGGTATAGATGGATGGGCAGACTGACCTAGTTTGATACATGCACACAATCTTAGTGAGATTTATCATATGCACATAACATGTTTCATGATCATACATGTATATAAAACCTTTGAAACTAATGTCTGTACAGTGGACACATGTGTATAGCGTGAATAGATAGATGAACGATTGGATGAACAGATGGATGGATGGACGAACCTAGTTGTCATACCCGCACACATTCTAAAGATATATCCACCATCCATGTTTCAAGGTCATACACATAACAATCTTGAAACAATGTCTCAGGCAAACCGATGGAGGGTGAACGGATGGACGAACGAATGGGCAAGAGAAATGAACATATGGCCAGAAAATGGCCGGGTATTGACATATACACACATTCTTCTTAACTTATATGCAAATAATCAGATAACAAGTTTCATGAGCATACACGTCTATACACTTTTGAAACTATGCTCTGGCCATTGAACGAACGTGCACAGTGTGAAAAGACAGATGGAAGGCTAAACAGACAGATTGAGGACGGACGTGATACCAGACAATCTTGAAAGTATGACGCAGACACACTGGTAGAGGATGAACAGATGGATAGATGGACGGATGGATGAAAGAATGAATGAACAAATTGACTGACAGACTAAACGCTGTCTATGCCTAATCCATATCTTTTGGGAGCATACAAATTAATTATAATTAAGAAACTTATGTTGTCTATTTTGAAGCTATTTTGACTGGAAGCTGTTGCTGTCTATTTTTGTATGTGGAATTTCGTTCCGAACAGTCAACATATCACTGGTATAGCCGCATTGAGATTAAGATAGTGGAACTACATGGGTTAATTTGAAGCTCCAGCTTACCAAATGCAACCATTCCGTCTTGCTGTTACCCACCATCTAACATGGAGTGTAAAATCAATGCGGCGACTAGGCTACTGAAGTACGTAATGAGAATTTTAAATTCCACTGCTTTTTCTTACCAATCTCTCAAATTTAGTGCATATGCTTTTTATGTAGAGGCAATGCCGTACGATACGCGGATACAGCTGACAGATGATACTTTATCATACTTACCAAACGTATGACGCGCAGATTCTAATAACAACGTCAATGACAATTTCGCGGAAAATACACAGTTAAAGCGCGGAAAATCAGGGAGTGGTGTGTGGGCGACTACCTAACATGTATATCATTATGTCATGGATTGTTTTGGCTAATGCTCGCTATGCAAATTAGTATTGTGGTGAAATGTACAAATTGACCTAGTAGGGTGATAGGTGAGAGATGGGAATGCCACTCTTATGATGTTATGCAAGTGATCCATCCTGTCGTCGACTACGTGACATATTTATGTTATTTATTTCATAATGACAGTGCCTATGCGTTACTGTCGTCAACAACATGTTCATGGCATGTCCACACCACAACAAATAATCTTAGCCATTCATGTTTATCTGTTATTATTATCAACATCATCAACATGTGTAACACTAACCATATTTTCTCCTTTTAGACGCGATGAAGACAAATCATAATGGCAGAAAAAGTGTATGTTTCTAGCAACAAAAAGCGGCGAGTGACTCAGCTATTTAACATGGGCAAATGTGTATTTTGTGAGGAACAATTCACAGAAAATTCATCAGGAGAATCTCAAGAAGCGAAGATAATTCAGACACTGTTCTCTGTTCACCGTTCTCTGCATGTTCTGAACGGCATAGTACAGTGGGAAGACAGGTTCGCGCGAAAAGGACTGAAATTCTCGATGGCACTGCCACTTTCCGGTATCATAAAAACTTCAGGTCCACAGATACCAGTGCTCTCCATCTGAAACTGACTGCGGAAAGGTGTAGCAAAGACAAAATGCCAAGCACCAGTAATAAAATGGGTGGCGTATCCCCCTGTTTGTTTTACCAGATCAAATATTTCATCTCAGACCTTTGGAAGGAAAACTGGTTTTTTTTGTGTAGCGGAGGGTGCAATCCAAAGAAACTGTCAGACATTTAATTTATGAGTTTCAGCCATCTTCCATTGATGACAAGGAGGTTATTATATTGATAGCAATTTAGGAATCGTTTTCGAGAACTGCTTAGAGAAGATGATATTGAAAATCCTGACGAATATCAATCAAAACAGATGAAAAAACAGCTAACTAGTGGGTGGTGAGATATTTCGTTCGTACCTCAGCCAGGAATGTTGGACTGTTCAAATGACATTTCTGTTGATGTGGTGGTGCGGAAAGCTAATGTGTTAAGTCACTTGCTTAGGGAAGTTGCGCACTCCGAGGAGGAACCAGTACACAAGTTGGACAATGTTGGTATATTGCGGAGACAAGGACGTGTGTTGGTTCACAGACAAAAACCTTATGATAATGCTGCTAACACATCAACGATTGATCCGACTCTTCCCTATCGGAATACAGGGACAAACTTTCACACTGGCAACATCTGTGATTTCCCCTAATCACCTCGGTTTAGCGGTGTTCTTGCATCATGAATTTGGGACCAGAAAACGTGTAAAGGCAATGAACAGAATGGGCTACTGCATATCGCATACTGAACTATGACGCTTCCTTACTTCAGCAGAACAGGTTAACACCGCACAATAACCCTCATCGGTAGGTCCATATAAGCCCCCAGAAATCACAGCTAAGCATGACGGAGAACCTTCCATTGCTGGAGGTGCAGATAACTGGGACCACAGTGAGATGACCACTGACGGCAAGCAGACTGCACATGCTATGGCATTAATTTTCATCCAACCGAACAGGTGAGCAACAAACATTGTATCCATGAATTGTGAAGGTCCCACAGCAGAGCATTAACCTGGAAATGATCTGGGGTGGTAATATGGCAATACTTCTGACGTACCAGAAAACTAGATCAAGACCTGGGCTACATTTTCAGCCAACAGTATCTCCCAAAGACATTGAGGGATTAAATGGTAAAGCTGACTTCAAGAAAATGGCGACTGTGGAAACAGTGGATAACATAGCAAGAGTATGTGTTGTGCACAAGAGGCAAGAGCATCATGCTCCTCCATGAGGTTTATCCCATGCTACTCTGGAGACAGACACCAGTTCAGTCTCGATCGCATCCTTCAACCGTATAATCATGACAAATCAAATGGCCCATCAAGCAGTATAAAGAGACAATGAACAACTTCGAACAGACACATGCTCCTATTTTCTGTCACATGGGCCTTCTGATGAAAGCATTAGAGACCACTTTGGCCAAACCTATAGCATTGGCCAGTGGCATTCCTTGTGATGGCGGTATGCACTATTTGGTGAGTATCATCTCTGCTGTAGGGTACCTGTATGTTGATGCTGGTCTGAAGCACATCCGTCACAAATCTGGAGTTGACGCTGCAGGTAGTGAACACACGGTGCTTACAGGCAAGGACTTTGACTGATATCTGCTACTGCAGCAACTCAAAATGGCATTATCAGCATAGGAAAAGAGGCCTAGTCAAGAGGAACTTATGAAGTTCGTTGTCGAGATTGGAGATAAGATTGAACCATTGATAAATGAATTCTATGAACATGGCAGAAGTATATCACCTACATTCCAGTTCTGGAACGACTTTATGTTCAAATGCTGTTCAAGGATCAGCGTCCTGTGAAAATCTACATAAGTGCAACTAGACATAATGAATGGGATGTGTATGAATCAGCGACATCCCATCTTCTGCCTCTTCTCTACCACTTATCGATCCAGCTATGCATACATGCCAGTAGTGCTATTGCAAGTGCAGACTGCCATCTGATATTCTTGAGGATTGTTTAGGGTACTTATTAGTAAGGTTTCACAGGGAACGATTAATTCTGTATGTATGGACTATATTATTGAAGCAGCAGAGAATAAGGCATTGAAAGGTGCTGGAGGCATCATTGGTCTGACACGCAGAGGACCTGAATTTGTCCGGTGGTTCGTAAGTAGACATATAACAACGCAAGACTCAAAGCAAATTCCAAAAAATCTTGTTGCTGAAATCAAGGATAACGATCTGTCTTACTACCTTGATGCTCAAGCCTCAAAACGTTGGGATAGAGATGTCAGCCTGCTGACCAAGATGCTTAAGGAGACGTACATTAACCATTTTGATTTAGCAGATGTGCCTACTGAGCTTGTTATCTTTGCAGCTGTGACGCCTGCGGTTTAAAGGTCTATGCTGACTGCCATAGATACGGCTTCCAGTCTAGTCAGACAACTCGTAGAGGAAAGACTTACTACACCTAAAGAAGGTAGAAAAATGACATTTTACGATACTCTCCAACGATCAATTATGAAAACCACGACTGCCATGAAGAAAACTGTGAAAGTACACAACGACGAAGTGTCCATGTATGCTGAAGTAATGCATTTGAGACTGCTGGTGCTGAATTGCAAGTGATTCATATATAGAATCAAACAATTTAGACGATATTTGGATAGGGCTAAGTTTCCATCTGCAGCTGCAATTTAGTCTCAGTAACAAACCTTATGACAATTGTTTGCATATAGTCCATTAGCGAGATTCTATACTCAACGAAATAGTAATTTAATGATGGTTAGTAATGAGTGATTCCGTTCGTCATTTTTATCTGCCCTGTTTAATCGTATTGGACCACAGCACTAACTAATGTATCCCAGATGTTATCCTTTTACTGATGATTACAAAAAAGATGCACAGGCAATCTATATATGTGCCATACTTCGTGAATTATTGAATACTGTCATTGAAAAGTCGACCAGTTTTATCAGTATTTGGAAATACAATGGAGTGTTCATCTAGGTGGCCTGAAATCATCTTTATCGATTTCCTTGACCCCAAAAATATATAATTCGACACCAAAACTGCCTTCCTATAGTTTCTGAGATATTGATGTTCAATACGCATAATGGTGAAATGGCAGCCATCTTGGAAAATGGCGGCGTATGCAATTCTCACCCACTTTTGACAATGTCACCACATGGTTTCGTGATCTCCACACCCAATGACCAATCTTAGCCTAGAGGACAATTGTTACCCTGCAGGTCCCTGTACCCTCCACTTTAGCTGGTCTCTGCTGCAAGACTATTACGGAAATTTGAGCCTGCGGTTTCGCAATTACATTCATTTGCCGTCATACACCCGCATTAATTTCCATACATACTCAGGTTATAGTGCGATAACGCCCGCTTTATTAATAATACTGTGAGGGAGAGCAATACAAACATGCCAGATCTAATTGAGTGATTGGGTAAGTATTCTCCTCGGCACTAATTCCATAGCCCAATTACCACTCTGATGTCAATATTATATCTTTTACTGTGTTAATCGCAAAGAAGCTAGTGTACATTTTTCAGCAACTTTGGTGGACAATGTCTACGGCAGCGACAACTTCCACCAAATTTGTTGAAAGATGAATACCAGTTGTTCGTCTTTTAATTTAATTTGAACATTAAAAATGTTGACACCATGAATATAACAATAAATCCCGCTGCACACCAAGCCACAAAACTCAACCAGACTGTAATGTAAGAACACGTGTAGACAAGATATGAATATAGTCTACCGATCAATCGCATGACGCCATAGTCAACTACGTCACATGTAGGATGATGTCATACACAATTACATTATGAATGACGTAAGTCCGTAAACGCTCGATAGTCTGCCTACGAATTGTATGTCTCTACTGAATAAGGGCTATTTTTTACCACTCCACGTGATCCAGGCATAATCTAACTTAAAGGACAATTCCGCGATGTTAGAAATGTACTTTATTTGAAAGACTATTACACGGGTTATGAAATAATACTAATAATCAGAATAATAGTCTGATAGAAATAGTGTAACCAACTATCGCTAGATAAAGTCGGTAAAATTGACAATTTTTCGCACATCGGGGCGCTGCCATTTTATAGCGTCTAGCGACGTCAGCCCCTCACCACCGCTATTGCTATGACTGGAGGAGTTAGGCCAATAGATGCGGGTATATATTTTTAAGAATATGCGTAAATGATAATAGCAAACGAACCGCTGAAGCGAGTCCAATGCTTCTAGGATCTCTAAATATGTGTCGACCTCGGGATTAATATTATATAATGGATGTTAATATTGGACAAGATGTTCAAAAGACAGGAATATATAAAACAATTAATCATCTAAAATACGATCTGAGAGTATGTTATCCTTTTTTGGTAAAATTCAGCATGAGATGTTTTTTTTGTATCGCGGACGCTATCTTTACATATTGTCATTAAATGGGAATAAGCTTAAAGTTGCAAGAAATGGCCGATTGCCTGACCAATTATAATTTTGCTCACGTGAATATTGCCCGAGATATCACCAAATGAATTAACATTTTGACATAAAATCTGGGAATTTTCATCGCCGATCAATATTGCCAGGCAAGCTGTAGTAATTTCAATAAATAAGATATTTTGATGGAATTTGTCACGTAATGTGCTAACATTGTAAAGCTTCGGCACATCACATTTTGTCATTGTAGCTGTAATACTAATTCTGATATGGGATGATGGATAAAAGTGCATCCTGAAATGTTTGTTTGAAATTGTGCTGGCTTAGTTTTTCCCGCAGTGTGTATCTTTTGAACCACTAGACTGATTCTAATATCCTTAGCATTGGATACATCTTCGGATTTGAAGCTACAGGTAGGTATCAAAATTATTACAATCGGTTCTATGGTTCCGGCAATATTATCATTTCAGATGTTTTCTTGGAATATATATTTGCAGTGCCTGCAGCACACGCTATAGCGGTATCTTGAGTCGGCTGACAATACGCACGTGTCAAGTGTGCCACTCCATTTAACCCTTATCCCATGGTGTAAAATGCGTAACAGCCTAAGTACAGCGATAATGTCGGGGTACATTTTGAAAAAGAATGTTGCTGAAACGTGTTGCTGTCATGCACAGCAGTGACTTACAGCAGCATTGTTACCAAAATGAACACATTCTGGTAGGATAGGGAAAATGGGATCTATGCTTCAGCGGTCTAGGGGTTAACGATTCCTCACCGACTTCGGATACTAGATTACAAATTAACACATGTCAGGCCTCCATGCATATACATATTTACTGCACAGCCTTCGCGCTCGGCAAAGATAGCGTTGGTGCGGGGCATGACGTCAGGATCTCGTGAAATCTCGCTCTCGTTGCAAGAAAATTGCGCCGCCCGGGAGATACAATAATCCCATGTTAACGATGGTCTTATTACTCGTATTATTTGTCTATTGTTTTTATTTAGGATCCAATATGTCAGAAAAATAATAATCTTTCAAATGAAGTACACTTTTACCAATCCCGGAATTGCCCTTTAAATTAGTGATCGTCGATTCACCACCCTTTTCAGCCGCTAGGCCTATTTTGTTCTAATCTATCCACACAGGTCTTTCGACCTGTATACCATCGCAACGCAATGGGTCACTCAGTACATCCATGGCGCAGTACCCTTTACTCTAAAGCGTCCTCAATCATAGATCGAATCATCTATTCTATTTACATTTCCGTTGCTGATTATTAGAATTTTGACAATGTACATTTATTTTTAACCCAGACACATTGTACAAGTATTTGTGTACAACGGACACATTCGTTTGATTATTTTAAAACTAATTTGACTGGACGATCTTGCTGTTATAGATTCAGGGAGTGTAGTGATCGATCGGTAAACACGGGTAAATCGTGGGAGAAGCTCAGCTTTGAATGGACGGGCCATAGCTAAAACTGGATTTATCCATTGCTGATATGACAAGCCCTTCCCAGAGAATCCAGCTTACTAGGCGGATACCCGACAATACCGTGCCAACACTTTCAGTATCGGCCCGGTATCTGGCCGGCATCGGCCCAGTAAACAGCGTTATCAGGGTCGTTACTGAGTGATTGCTCTGTACCGACGGGAAAATACGCTTTTCTAATTGAAATTATGTACGGGAATTTGGTTCAGTTTTGTCATCCTATAATCAAATTTACACAGATCCAAAGGGCAAATTCTCTGTTCCGTCACAAATCCAGGTGTATTTCTTTACTTACATTCATAAAAACATGCGCTGCCTCGATATTAAAAGCAATGTCTTTCTCCACCATTCTCTGCTTGGTGCCGTAGAAATCACATGACAAAACCACAACTTGTTGCCGATCTCAAATGGCACTGAGTGAACTATTTCTAGCTTTGCCACTCCCATTTCTTTGTATGCGCATTTCAATCGAATTTAACAGAATTCCAATTTCAAGGTAGGTATTATGGAAAGCTGTATACCATTTTGAAACTAATTGTTAGGGGTGATGCCTATTTTGAAAATAATTTGACTGAAAGTTGTTGGCAGCAGGTCCAAAGATAGAACAATTGGAACATGTCTGTAAAAACTCAGCAGACGGACGGTTAGGTTGTATATTCCGCTAACACGTGACGTACTCGAAGAAGAGGTCAGATTCTTGAATGACAAATCGGATTCCCCCATTGTATTCTGAAGGGGAGCCTGTGTAACTAGCTATTAGCTTGCGCACAATGAGCAGTAAGAGACGGATTTAAATGTGACATACAGTTCACATATATGATTCGACAGTAAGCGTGACATTGTCAGGAGCCAATCTACCCATTCGCCAATTAGCCGAAATTGCGATCTGGCTAATAGAAAGCATGATTGGCTAAATCTGTGGCTAATGATTAACACCTTATCATTATACATAATTTCAAAGTATAGAATCCTTAAGATTAACTTTGAAAACACATCCTAAGATATATATCTATGTAACTAGCACGTAAATTATGTTTTATTGTGACCACATAAACCCTGAACTCCTAATATCCCGGATAAAAAGCACCCATATAGGGGGGGGGGGGGGGTGGGGGGGGGTGGGTGGGGGGGGGGGGGGGTGAGTGTGCGCGACATATATCAGAATGTTGCCATAACGAAATGATGTGTTATTGTGTATTGTTGAGGGACTATTTGGTACATGTATTTACCACGTTATAGTAAATTAGAAAGTATTGTTAACCGCAGCTGTCTATCAAATAGATAGCTCAGCTAATAATCTCTCTTATTGCATACGCAGATGGTCGTAAATCCGGGCCTTTAGCGCAATGGTCTTAAGGTGTTTAATGCAATAGGAGAACTGGTCTTGTATTCAGCCATTAAGTGTGCAATGTTTGGACATCATTTTCAGTCGCTAGTCTGAGACTTTTCCAGACGCCACCTATATGGCTGCGGGTTTTGTTTTCTAGTGATTTCGCACTATACTATAAGGTATACTTTGATTTCCTAAAAGAAGAAGACAATATGTTAGTCAGTTAGATGCATATTCTTAAATAATAAACTTAGCTGTGGGTCCGTTCCAATAGCTATTAATGTGTTCTCTGACACATATATGATACATTCTGATGAGCAATTGTAAAATAGCTTGAGCATCCTGTATGTGGCAGCATCAAAACACATTATTTTCAAAAGTATTGTCATATAGAAGACATTGAACGAATCATCGTAGCATTCACAAGAGTGGGATAAAAGCATCTGTTATTATGATCTAGATTCCAGACACCGTTCTTAGTGTGATGCTATTTAACTCCTTAACACACATATCAGCCAAACGCGGCTTCTGCAGTGGTCTTGAGAAATGTCCATTTGCAGACCAAAAGAAGACTGTTTTTGCCGATTTACCACTGGAATAACTGGCACCACAACTGAGCCACTTATTCAAGTGGTAAATTTTCAAAAATACTCTTCTCCTGGTCTGCAAATGGACATTTTCTATATGAAAATTGAAATTTTCATGAATAGATTCGAGGGTTAAAGTGTTAAATACAACTATTTACTTTGACCACTTGAGCTGATATTTCATCAACGTTTATATTTGTGTTACTGTCTTAAAATCTGATGCAATGCGTATTGGATATAGAGGATCTGGAACGAGGCCCCATTTAATGTCCCTATTATCAACCGCGTCAAAAATTATCACATTGCGCGGAGTGCAATGTGATAATTGTGGACGAGTTTGATAATAGTGATATTAATGGGCCAGAGTTTGAGATTCTATTTATCATACAGACTGAAACTTTGATAAATCTTACAATAATTTCGATCAATGAACCCCGTTTGAACAGACCAGTTTGCGCTGTTCGTTTTTGCGACACTGACGCATCACATACTAAGAGTTCTTCTGACCAATATCGCGACATATGGAACGGGATGAAACCCACATCTATATGGTAAAAGAATCTATTATTCTTATCTAGATTGCAGACAAGAGCCTTAGTGTGAGGCTATGCAAATACTTACGTAATCCTTGGCTACTCAAACTGTTATTTCATCAAGGTTCATATTTATTTTCCTGTCTCAAGAACTCATGTATTACGTATTAGATATGTTGACTTTGCTCGTACGCGAAAATGGGTCTGATGACAAACGAGGAGATAGCTAGACGGCCATCATTCTACATTGGGAAGAGAAGCTGTATCTAATGGCATCGTGATTGAATCAACGTCCGATCTAAATTGTGTTTTGACGAAAAACTGTATAATTGAGCAAGCATGGAAAATAACGGGTGCGATCACAGATTTGAATACCATAGATCGCGCACGAAGCCTTCAAACGCGGAATTCAAGTGAGTGCGCATGCCACACGGCACAGTGATTTCCTGTACTATTTCTAGGCCGATCTCGTTCACAAGAGAATATTAGAACGCCACCCAAATCTATTTTATTCTTAATAATTGTGTAAGTCATTCGAACAAAATATCAGATTAAAATAACGACCACAGTTGTAGTAAGCTTCTCAAATGTTTTTGCGAACTCAGTGAGCGATCGCTTCGCGCGAAGTGAGCGTATATAGATAACATGTACGTACGTGTACACATCGAGTAAATCGACAGAAAATGAGACATGGAACCAGGCTAAATGCATACAGCTATTGTCCAGAGGCTGACACCCCTTTTTATGCAAGTCAATGTAGGTAGCAAATTGTTCCAGAATTAGGTAAAAAGGGTGCTATAAGGTGCAACGATTACTTGTGTTTTATTTCAACACAGCCCCACCCCACCAACCCACTCTGTAATTTCGAGGATGACACTACTTCTTGCACACTCTCAAATGTTCGCAGATGATGTCATTAATATGATTGTCAGAGTTATAGAGCGTGAATAGATCACCAACACAGCCCAACAACAAGGCCTCTTTGTTTAATATGATTTCTAAATCAGGGAGTATCTCTAGTGTGATGTCGTTGGATTTTTTTCCGGGTCTCACTGCTGCAAAATAAGAACGGGTATTTCAATATATCTATTACGGACACTTTATGGGCCATCAAAATCTGGTCACTAAAAATAGCTGGTCATTTAAGATAACTTATTTGCTATGCTAACTCGCTTTTGAGACCCCAATTGATGGTGGTTAATTTGGATTCGCTGTCCTCAAGTATCTCTTTTAATGATCCACCATCAATTTGACGCAAAAGCAGATGTCAATTATAAACAGGTATGACTGCAGCTATAAATCACGAATTCCTACATTCTTTGTGTCTTCTTGATGTCTCTATTCGTTGTTGAACTGAACACTCTGGATAGACATTGCTCTCCGGAGGCTTAGCCGATACCAATCAAAATCACGTATAGTTGTTTTTGTATTTTTATGTAATGAATTTGATTTGGTGGCTGATTGTGCCTAGAAATGGAGCCTGTCCGACTAACCAGAACTGTAATGATAGCAATGAAAGTTATATGTTGCTGTGGAGAGAAGGTGCATTATATGCAGAATAGCAGATGATGGTGTTGCCACCGCTGCAAATTGATGAGACAAAGTAAGAAAACGTATGTCAACGGTTGTTGTAATGGGCGTTGGGACCTCGCTGAACAAAGTTGGTAATCATCAACAGCTCATGAAATATAAGTTCCCACTGAACAACAAATTTCTTTTGCTTGGGGTTTCCGATTATTCCAGATGAACTCATTTCTGATCTATTACTATCAGCACTGCCAGCGGTAAACCTTTGATCACACATCTTCACAGCATGTTTACCCTTTAAAATGCATCATATACCTCTGGAGCCGTGTCCTTACGCATTATCATATCATCTAGATACTGTGAGCTCCAGCGCTGTTAGTTTGTACATCAAAATACTCCACATGTTGGTTGAAGGCTTTGCACAGAATCAAAATATGACTTCAATAGGCCTTCTCTGTCTGATTGGATTAAATTCTTCAAAAGATATACACGATGTAAAAAGTTATCCCAAATGTAGGAACTGTTCCGATTTCTGTTGCCCACGGTCAATGCAATCCTGGAGCTCAGACAAAACATCTTTAGCGTTCGCTGAATCTCCAATCGCAATGCATTGTTGCACATGTATCTACTTCTGTATCTCTTCATTATACACGGTAGGAGCAAGCTTCTTCAAAGAAAGTTTGCACTTGCAATCGGAATATACATTAGGCAAGCACACACATAAATCATGATTAAATTCAGCGACATCACGTTGGAGTTATTCGCTGATTTAGAATTCATATTGAACGAAGCAGTCTTGTTGTTGAGCTGTGTTGGTGCTACATACCCGCTGTATATCGCTTACATAGTCTCTTTTACTGGGTACAGATTCCGTCACATTTATGCCGAATACGGAACAGTCAATACAAATATCTGAAGCTCCACTCCCGCATATATATTTCTCAGTCATCCTGGTAGTACTTTCACCATGTGAAACGATCCCAGGATCAACACAAAATGTTCCAATTGCTTAGGTATATTCAGTTGAACCTCCCAGGCAAAGCAACACACGCTCTCGCCACACGCCACAGCGTGCTATCTCTGTTTCCGTTGCAACAATACTTTGTTGAAGTTGCAAAGAGCAGTATAAATGGTCATATTTTGGATTACAGGACCTGGAATGGCGTGCAAGAGCCTTACTTATTTCGCTTCTAATTCCTCATCCGAGAAGTTTGTGTTGAACGCACTCTGGCTGCTTAACGCACAATTCCTTCATTACATTTGTGGTGGGAGCAACTCGTGTAAATTCGCATATTTTATCATTCCTTTTTCATACGCTTCCTTTCTGTTTAAGGTCAAAGTATACTTTTCAGATTCACCATACTCTTCTGGGGGATCTGGCCATTTCGCAGGCTTAATATATGTGTGGGTGCTTTGGTAAGGAAGTGTCTTTCCAAATGACTTTGGCTTACGCTTGATGCCACTTGCAGATAAGGGAGGAGGGTCCGAAATATAGCTGTATGGTTGTCCTGGACTAACACACACACACACACACAGCCACCCACCCACCCACCCAGTCACCCACTCACCCACCCACCCACCCACCCACCCACCCAGTCACCCACCCACCCACCAACCCACCCACCCACCCACCCAGTCACCCACCCACCCACCCACCCACACACACACACCCACCCACCCACCCACCCACCCACCCACCCACCCACCCACCCACCACACACACACACACACACACACACACACACACACACACACACACACACACACACACACACTATCAGGAGTACCGCCTTCAGCAGATAATGTTGCTTCGTCATGATCGAAATGGTTAAATGCGGCTGTTGTGTACATATTGGTGATAAAATGACTGTGAAATGTAACATCTTCAAGACACTCTGATACTGCATAGTTGGCAAGATGGCCATTGTGCTGGGGCATTACCTCATCAAACACCCATGTGATTGAAACTCGTTATTAGAGTTTTGCTTCTGCTTTTCTGATGGATAGCTTATCCGTCCATTATGTGTAAGGGAGTTTTCTTGCGTCCGCGATGTCCGCGATGCAACATGTAGTACATGATTCGAAGTAGCGATTGCGCATTTAGCTTTTAAACTATGAAGAAAGCATTGGCGCAAAATTTTACTTTTGTTTACGAATAAGAGTCTCACCTGGCGTATCTCGTCATTATCGTATCCAGTTCGATGGAGAAATTTGAAGGCGTGTGGTCTCCCGATGGTATCACATGAAGGTGACATGTCCATTTCCATCTTAGAGAAGTACCAGTGCTTTGATATTACTACTGTTCTCAACGTTCGTTGTCATTGCAGCTATGCCCTCTCTTAAAGGATAAATAACCTCATCTCTTGATAGCTATTCAGATTATCTAATGTGCCAGTCATAATCTATGCATGTAGTTTAAAGATTTTTTTCATGCCGCTAAACAAAGATATCCAGGCTTTAGCAGCTAAATGTTGTTACGGTGCTACTGTCTATGATGGCTGCCATGATATCCTGTTCAACCCATCAGAAAAAGCCTGACTTTCCTGCCTCGGTATATACGCTCAGTCATAGAGGTGCCAGCTATAGTTTGACAATGTGGTATAAAAGCAATCATACAAGTAATCTGTTGAATATTTTGAAACTAATTTGACTAGAAGTTGTTGCTTCCATGGGCAGCAACAACTGCCGGTCAAATTAGTTTCATAATATTCAACGAGATGAGTATTACATAATAAAGAAGGCAATGCATTGGCACTTACATGACATCACACACTATCGCTTGAAGAGACAAAATGTTGACGGTCACTGTTCAACATTTACGCACAAAGCAGATAGTTGTGATACAGATACAGTGTTGTGACAGGATATGCATGATCTGGAATCTATAAACCATGAACTATCGAGGCAGTATAACATTTGAGATGAGATTAGAATCCCTTTACAACCACTCCGGTTTCCAGTAAATGTGTCAATCTGTTCACCGATACAAGATAATCTCACATTGGATATAATCTGTCGGATACTGTTCAAAAGTACTATTGGCCTCAGGGTGCAAAGATGTCTGAATGGTTTCTCAGGTATGTGCAGCGAGATGAGTGTACCTTTTGCCACAGCATCGATAGGGAGGTGCTGTTCAAAGGCAGAATTGATGATGTATGCGATTTGTGTCGAGATGGTATTAGCTGCATATTTAAGGAGTTCGTTTTTAATGCTGTTAGGCCCGCATGTACGACTATCAGTTAGGGATGTTACAGTTTTTCTAATTCTGCTTCTCTTAGTGGCGTTTGCAGGGACAATCGCTAGCCATCAAATGTTGTATAGATTCATTGTCTGTGTCGGTGAACTGATCTTTGAACCATCGCTGGATGTACCTTTCCAAGCTTATCTCTCCATCATATTGAAGATGTTTGATGTGTCTCCTGTTGCTATGCTACGTATACGTTCTTATGAGGTATACTTGACTAAGAAGTCTCTTCCGTTTTGGGTAAGATTTGTATGTAAGGTTGCTGCGACAACCCACCTTACCGAGAACGAAAGAAATAGATATCAGCTCGCCTCGTTTATAGCTGAACTTAACGATACTTGTATTTGATATCCGGGCCTGATCTGACTGACTACCAGAACTTGCAGGTAAGCTACGGTGATGTTCCGTAGTCTCCAGAATTAATATCACAACTCAAACTCTTGCCTTGAGGTTATCAAGGTGATACTTTTATTAAATCTACTGTACACTATAACTAATGGTGGCTTTTGCTGCCATGAGTAAAAGATAAGTACTTATACGAGTTTGACTATTTTATACTACTTTACTTAACTTGGCTGTTTCCTATTTGCTACTGATTCGTATTACTCCCCTTCACAACGGGTCTGCTATACTCTATCAACCTAACTAGCTATCTCCTACTCCAATATATTCAGAGATAGCTTTTCGATACCAACGACGGACCTCGACAATTATCAAAGTGCCCCATATATACTCCTTTGAATTTCCCGCCCATGTTCGTTTGTTTTCTCTTTCCAAGATTCGGGCCGGATGGTCATTGATTGTGACGTCATCCCGACCAATCATACTCTGATTATTCCTTCCGAAGAGGGAACCCTGAACATGATCCAACCGGTTTGGGCTGGTTCTGCTTTGATGCGCTCTGTCAGCTAACCAACAACATCATCGAATGTGTTGTTGTTGCACGTCTCCTTTTGAGGGAGATATAGTTGATATACAAATTTAGATAAATTTAGATTGTGTTACTTATTCCTACAGGACGCTACAATGTCTCTGTCCTGTCCCTTGCCTACTAGGCATCTGCTTGTAGGATAGGAAGGTTAATAGCACGTGAGCTACATGAGCTCATCACCAGCTGCTGTTGTTGTGCTTTCTATAGGGAGTCGACATGCTGACTCTCATCCCTAAATGTTAACCTTCATTCAGTCCGTCACGTCCAAACCTATCGATTCCTACGATTCTCATTGCTTGATTATTTACTAAACCACTGCCCGAAACAGCTGCTGAATATCCTGAAAGTGTGTGCGGATCCCACATCACCAACTTTCATCCTCAACTATTGACAGATATCATCAACCCACAATCGGTGGTCATTTTTCTCATCTTATTCAATTCCTACTCAATTCTGACTACATATAGTTACAGTATCAAACCAGTTTTGCATCCATTTCTGCGAAACACTGATTCATCAGCACTGGCCGATGTCACCCAGTGCAGCGTCCTACTGCGTATATACTATGATGATGCCTATCGTGCTCCCCCGTTCATTAGCTCACCTGGTAATTTCAAAGATGAATTTCATTATGGTCTTACTCATAAATATAAGATGTCGACAGGGTCATGACTCCCCACCAGACAATCCGATATCTACAATATGTTGCCATATGACAATATATTCGACTAAGTGACGTGTGTGATGAAGTCATACACATGACGTCATGAATGACTCGATATAGCTCATCTTTAACGCGTAATAGTTGGACACGTCGTACGAATTGTATGTCTTTACCATTTAATACATATCCTGTTGAATATGTGGAAACTAGTTTGGCTTGACGCTGTTGCTGCCATAGGTAGCAGCAACAACCAGTCAAATTAGTTTCAAGATATTTAACAGCTTACTTCCATAGTTTTCTAGAAATTGATAGTCTGGGAGTTCAGAGATCGAGAAAAAACAACGCTGACGAGGTGTGGGTGGAGCTTAGATAGGGATGGGCGGGGCATAGCTAAACCTGGAAAGGACCATTGTTTTAGTCCTTCCCTGATCAGATCCGATGAAGTGCCGATCAGAATAAGTGGTTGTTTTGGAGAGCTGATTTTTAATGCTCTGCTTGTTCTGGCATTGGTCAACAAGTATCAGTAGACGTGATCTTGTTTACCAAGTCGTCTTCGGATGGTTAGTTCTTTCAATCGCTCACTGATTTGGCGAATGCTCTTTCTGCGATTATGTCTTAGTTCCAGTTCGTGTTCTTTTCGACTGCTTTGATAAATGCCTAATACCGGTGTTTTGTTTTGTTTAGACAGCGTTGTAACTAGTTAATCATCAACATATAATTTTCATTTGGTTGATGTTCCTGGCTACACGGGTATCTTAGCAGGTGGTGTCTCCACACATTTAGGGAACCTTTAGTTTACATCGTTTTGGATAACAGTCGATGTCACCCATAGGCATCTGCTCAATTATTTCATTTCCTATGCGATGCCTGGATTCAACAAATCAGAAATGCATAGGTAGTCTGCTTCTGTATATACGCTCACTCATAGAGATCCACGCCATAGTTTTGAGAGTGTGGTGTAAAAGCAACTAGACTGTTAAACTGTTAACTATTTTGACACTAATTTGACTGGAACCTTTTAGTCAGCAACGGCTTTCATTGAAATTCACCTTTCCAGTGTATCCATCCATCATCTGACCTCGTATGCCGTCATAATCAGCTCAGCGTGTGTATAATGATGTCACAATCATTACGTTTCAAAGGGTTCCATGTAGACCACCATCAAATCTCAAAGAGGTGTGGGTGGAGCTTAGCTAGAGATTGGCGAAACATAGCTAACACCGGAAAGGTCAATTGGGATCACCATGTCCGACATGATACTTATTAAAATTGAGGTACGTCCTCTATTGACCGTTGTGCGACATCACGTACTATCGATTGGTGAGACATAGTGGCGGCAGATCACAGTTCAACATTAACAAAGCAACTCATTGTGATACAGATACGCGAATGCGTTGGAGAGTAAATCATCTGGAATTTCTATCCCATAGATAATCTATCACTACAAAACTGTGTTTGCGATGAGATTTGTATCGCTGTAACCTGGAAACAATATGAAATAATACATATCGGTGAAACAAACTGTTTAATTCTGGATGAAGCAAGGTTGAGGATTTAAAAGGCAACGTCATCCGGAATTATTTTTAATTATGCCTATCTCAGCGCTTTGAGTTATTGAAAACAAGCGGCTATTTTCAATTGGCATGCTCCAGATCCTCCGCTGTGTCGTGGGAAAGACGTCCGCTGTTTTTCTAACGTCTGTTCCCACGCCGTAGAAAATGAGATAAATATAAGAACAAAAGAATCAGACCAATGGGTGCGACAAGCGGAAAGCAGGGGTACAAGGGAAATTGATTTAGATGTGATGAAGGGAAGAGATGATGATGATGATGATGATGATGATGATGATGACGACATCGACGACGACGGCGGCGACGACGACGATGTAGCAAATATTATGTTGGATATTTTACGACTAATTCCTCAAAAAGATGATGCATATATATGGCTGGATTAACTGTAGCCAGCTTTTATCCGGCCTTTCTGGTACATGATGTCCACGCAATTATAAGTTGTCTCGCGGGCACAATTAGTTACTATGTTGTTTCCTAGTATAGGCAAACGATGACAACAGGGCATCCTTCTCTCGTGTACACGTTCTACAACGTTTCGCTAACTCCGCTTACTCGCATTCTATTGTGTGCTGGTTCATTCAAAAGAAAGATATTCAAAGTATAAACGAGTGAATAGAGAGGCTAGACGTCATGTTCCAATACGTCACACACTAGCTGACATTGTAATCAAAATGGCGTAGAGGTCTCTGTCATGAAGCTCTTAAAGTCCGCCAAATGTACGAATTGTATGTTTTGATGGATTTACTATTTAATAAACATTATGTTTATTATTTTTAAAAACAACACCGACCCTCAGTCAAATTAGTTTCAAAATATTCAGCGGCTTACCTGAAGAATTACCTAGGAAATCTAATTCTACGAATTCGGGGTTCAAAATATATACATCGATTCCAGCACGCTGAAAGATTGGCTGGGTATAGCAAGAAATGCATCTCTATGTACCTTCCCAGTTTATCCACCCATCATATGACGTAATAATCAACTACTGACGTGTATGATGACGTCATAATCAATGACGTCATAAATTACGCAGAAAGGTTCGTCACGAGCCTATAATTAATGGCCGTCTAAGCGTTGCTGTACGAATTGTAAGTCTTTACTATGTAATAAACATGTTGTTGGATATTTTCAAAAATAATTTGACCGGGTGCTGCAACAGTTGATGCCATAGTCAAATTAATTTCACAATATTCAACAACTTATCTGTATTGTTTTCTGGAAATTGATAGTCTATCGACCCCAACACGGGAACAGCGTGAGTGGAGCTTAACTAGGGATGGGCGGAACATTAGCTGCAACTGGAAAGGTCCATTGATTCAATATGTCTCAACTGTTATGAACACTTTCCATACGGATCAGACTCCATGCTTTATGTACGGAACTTTATCCGGTCGCGTAGTTGATGCCATCCCAATTAGGAAATAGTTTAATAAATTGTATATTAAATAGCTATTAACATATTATTACGCTATCGTTTGACCGTTAGCATATTTGTCAATGAATTAATCTTAGTCTTTTCACGTATTAGTCATTAAATTGTCCCGGTGACCTTGTGACCTTTTGACCATTTGCTGTACTGCATTCCTGAAATGTTTCCCTCACATATGAATGTTTACTAGCATTCAGCAGTCACGTGTTGGATTGTACAGTCAACAGTAAACATGCGTTTCAAGTTTCAACTTTTAAACCGGTATTGCTAATTGATCCTCAGTTAATTTCATCTTTGACTATAGGATATCGAAGAATTTAGTTGGCGACTCTCGAGTCCCTGATTTCAGGTCGCATTCAGGCCATATTTATGGGGGAGGGGGGGGGGGGGGCATGTCAGTATATTTTGGGTGATTTCCCCAGGTTTTGCACTGGTACCATTTATACTCCTTGCTGGAGAGGCACGGAGCGAAGGTGATTGCCCATATTTACAACAACGACGAGATAGTACACGGCTCAGGCGCCGTCTCCTACTATCTAATATATGTATTTCTCTTACTAGTCGAAGGGTAAATGGCCGCTAACTGGCGTGATTAAACAACTGATACGTGCACGCTGTGGCGCCATTCTGTCTCGACACACATAGACATGTGAATATGGAATCGCAGATGTGGAATGGTAGAAACCACAGTCGTTGTCAAGAGAGTAATGGAGAAATCCAGTTTATGCTCAAATACGTGACGTGCATGATGACGTCATAATCAACCAGGTCATGCATGGCTCGATTTAGTCTCTCAGGTTGTACGAATTCTATGTCTTTATTATTTATTAATCATGATGTTGAATATCTTGGAACTACTTTAACAACAGTTTACCTGTACACTTTTCTGGAAATTGAGATTCGAAGAGTGCAGGGATCGATCGTTTCCAACACGAGGGAGATGAGGGTGCAGCTTAGATAGAGATGGGCAGGGAATAACTTAAACTGGATTCATATATTGGTCGTGGGTGTCCTTGATGGATCTGAATTCAGGGCCGTATTAATTAATACTCTCAGCTGGCTTCTCATGTGTTTATGAAGGTTAATATAGACCTTTGCTTGGCCGGGAAACTATTCTACTTTTGCTTATTTTCTCCCAAAAATTGTACATGGTCTCTTCGGATCTTTAGGGACTAGGGGTATGTGCTGTCGCCATTCAAAATGTCATGGACAGGATTTTACCATTTTATAACAACTAATAACTGTCGTGTCCAGTCGTGGCGGTATGGTCGGGTGAAGTCTGAAACCAACACACAGCTAAGACTGTGTACGATTTCGCATGACCGCTGAGTGATGTCGGATCGGGCATCGTCGTTTTGGTGTGGCCCGGATTTAGATACCGTAAGAATACACAATTTAAGCCTCTAAAAGTATACAAATGTACCAATTTTATTTTCAAGCAGTTGGTGTGAATTTGCACCTTTAAGCATCTAAAACGAAATAAATCGCGCCATTCATGACGTTATTGATTATGACGTCAGCCTACACTTCACTTTATTGATTATAACGCCTTATGATTGATCGATAACCTGCACTCATCTATTGAGAAGCATACATGTTCAGGCGAATAACATTGTACTTGGTCTTAATTTTTCAAAGGAAATGGTTGTTGCCCGGTAAGGGAGCCATTTTAACGTCATTTAACATGTTCTCCTTTGCAGGAACGTGTTGTCGGTAAATATCATTTAACTTATGCAAGAAAAAATAATAAATGCAAAAATCATCTACAATTTAATGCATATTATGTTGACAAATTTAGTTGAATCTGTCAACTCATTTTCAAAATATTCAACAATTTACCTGTATGTCTGGTAAAGAATTCTGAATCTAGAATTTCTGAGTTCAAAACGTACAGTAAAATATTCGCTGAGAGAGAGTTAAACTTAACCTCAAGGAAACAATTAGTCAATTACCTGAAGTACTGGAGTAGCTTGGTCACGAGACTAAAGCTAATTTAGAAGACTAGAATATGTGGGTCAGTCTCCAGCACCCGTTAATAACATGAAGCCAATAAAGTGGCTCATTGTTGGTAGTGTGATCTGGCCATTTCTCTATAAGCCCCCCCACCCCTCCCCACCCCCCCCCCCCCCCCACCCCCACAATGTGGACGCATGTGGAATCAATGCATATAGTTTGAATACTATGCAATGGTAAGCGTACGTGCATAGATACACGTGCATAGATACACGTGCATGTATGTATACACGTACATGTATGAATACAGTGATGCGTATGCGTGCCAGACGGCTTGAGTCCATTTAATTAAATAATGCGCATGGGCTTGCTTATTTGAATACAGCGAATCCATTCACTATTAGGACGCATACTCACACGCATACGCAGATGAACACGAGAGCACACGCACGCACGCACACACACACGCACACACATACCCTAACTTACGTGTACACGCGCACACATAAATACACGTATGCACTCACATACACACGCACGCATGCAGGCAAGCGCGCACTTACGCACACATACGCGCACACACACATACGCAGGTACGCACGTACGCACGACGCACGTACGCACGTACGCACGTACGCACGTACGCGCGCACGCACGCACGCACGCACGTACGTACGTATGCACGCACGCATGCATGCTCGCACACACACATACGCATACTTATATACATATACATCTATACATATACCGCCATGTATATAAATATCGCTAGTGAAGACATTATTTTGCTCAGTTTTGAGATAGTTTTGTCTCAAGGTTTAAGGGTATAGTGAAAACACGTATTAGATGATTGGTTGTTATTGGAGAATGTGCCATCATTTGTCTCGATGCGACCAAGCAGTCATAGCTGACACACATATCAACGATGCTTATTTTGAAAACAGTCCTGCCGAAAGCTGTTGCTCTCAGTAAAATGCAGCATACTTTGTGCAATGCTGTTATTAAATTGAACAAGTGTCGTATACAGAAACCTTAATGACGTGTGTTAAGGACTTTTTTTAGAAAACAGAATGACTTAGATATTTTAGATTCCAACAAATGTTTAATTTCAATATTATGAACTATAACAGAATCAATGATTACAATTTGAAGACATAATAAAAATAGTAAAACAAAATCAAACTAGAAGGTACAGTTGCAAGCAACTGTAAGTCTGCGTGCTGAATCTCTTTTGACATTAGTAGCATATGAAATGCTCTCCCTTGCTCCTCTATGTATGATTTTGTCACCTTAATGGCAATAGGATGCCAACTTGGGGGAGAGGTCTAATTATCATGTGTTACTTTGAATGGTATGGGAAACAGAATACCACAGATCGGCATAGGATACTCTTGGGGTGGGGGTGGATTGAACACAGATCTCGTTGACTATTTTGAGAATTGGTAATATGTGCTATCATCCTGTAAAGAATGATATTGGCAAAATAATTTCATGTATTGATCTGGGATGTGGAATTCTCTTCCTAACATAACTCTGTTACAGTGGGTGATGTTGTTGAAATGGATGGGAATCAGAACTTTGGGGATTTAGTTACTTTAGTGGCAATTGGTTGACAATATGGGGCAGTCCAAATATCATGGCTAATTTTGAACCATAATATTTTCAACACCTCTATTGAATGGTAGGTGGAACAGAAAAGCAGAGATGGCCATACGATATGAAATGCTCTCCTTAACCTATGTGCGTGGTGCTTGTGTCACCTTGGTGACAATAGGATGTCAAATCGGGGTGGGGTGTCAAATGTCATGTAGAATCCGGAGCCATGATATTTGTGCCCCCTCTGATTGAATTGTATCCGAATCAGGAATATTTTATAAATATGTAGCATGTCGAGAATATACGGTTTAATTGTGTCTTAGTTGTTAACTCCAATTCCTCAATTAGCATTGTTATTTATCCTACAATTTCATTATTTATATTTATTTAGGTCATTATTCCATCTGTTACCCCATCTTCAACTTGTTCCTTTGAACAAATTCTTCTCAACAACTACCTGATGCAAGAATCACCTTTAGGGCATAGAACAAACAAGAGGCCCAAGGGGCCTGTATCGTTCACCTGGAACATTGGCATCTCAACTAGAAAGGCCGCTGTCTATAAGTAGAATCAAAAGGCTTTTGAAAATCCTGAAAGAGTTGACCAGAATTGTACCATAATGACTGCGATGATGTTTGATTATAAGGATCAACTTCCGTTGAATAAAGCTTAATGGCTCTTATTCACTAATCATATCTCCCAAATTTCGGCCCGAACCAATCCTTGAAAAAACTTGGTTCGGCTTCTGCCCTAGATGAATCATTTCTAAAATTTTAAAAACATTTCTTAAAATTGGGCAAAATCCAAGATGGCCGCTGGCCAAATTGGACGATTGGCTTTGTCTGAACAAACCTGGATCTCTATGCCCTAAGGGTGCTTCCTACCAAATATAATTGAAATTCTCCCAAAAGTTCTCGAGAAAACATTTAAAATGTTCCATTGCATTAGGATGGGAGGTTTCGGCTAGAAAATGATCCAAGATGGCCACCAAACCGTTTATCAGACGGTTTCAAAAGTGGTACATTTGAAATCAGCATGCCCAAAAACCTGTATAAACCCAGTTTCTGCATCAAAATTCATCAACCAAATAAAAAATGGCCGCCAAACACGGTGCATTTTGATTGGTTCACTGCAGTCACGTTTTCCTAGCTATTAACTTCTCTTGGACAAACTATGTTGACCCTTACACCCTAATCAAATTTCCCAAATTTCAACTTGATCCCTTTAGCGGTGCTGGAGTTGTCTTCGCTAAAACTAATCCATCCAAGATGGCCGCGGAACCATTTGGTTAGTCAAGTTCTCCTGAACAAACATGGCTTAGCTCTTGCCCTATATGATATTTCACGAGTTCTGAATCTATTCCCCAAGAGGTTTTGGAGAAAACATTTAAGAAGTTTATAAAAATCGGATATAATCTTCGATAGCTGTCGGGTCAATTGGCTGATCGGCTTCCTTTGAACACACTAGGATCTACATGCCGTAAAGATGCTTGCTTCCTGCCCAAGATAATTGAAATCGGCCGTGTAGTTCTTGAGAAGTTGTTTTAAGAAAAAGTTGACAGACGCCCGGACTCTGGATACTCGCCATGGCAAAGCTCACTTGAATATTCTGGCAGGTGAGCTAATAATAAGTCAAATAATTTTTGGAACATTAAAGAGCTTCCAAACATGCAATGGATTCAACAATAGTTTGTCAAGTGTACGAATTGTATGCAAATTGTCAAATTAGATTTAAAATATTCAATAGCTTACATGTATATGGAATAGATAATCAGCTGTTTGGAAATTCACGGAAGAGCATCTCAAGGACACCATATATTATATATAATTTAATTGTAATTGCCGTGGATAAATTACAAACAAGAAACCCAAGGGGCCTGTATCGCTCACTTGGAATTATTCGCCACTGGCACAACCGGACAAAACAAGATGACCACTGGAAAAATTTACCAATATAATTTATGTGAAGAAGGTTAAGCGAAGTTTTATTAAAATTGGCCCAGTGTTTAATAAGTAGTTTTTTTATGAGTTTCTAAAAAATACAAGATGTCCGCCAAATACGCTAAATTGTGATTAATTAATGGTCTTTCATGCATTTGCGTGTAATGGGAAAAACGATCCAAGATGGCTGCCAAACGGGTTTTCCGACAGTTTCAAAAATGGCAAATCTTACATCAGAATACCCGAAAACATATACAAATCCAATTTCGGCTTCAAAATCCATCAAATAAAAAATGCATTATGGCCGACGAACATGCTACATTTTGATTGGCCCACGGTGGCGATGTTTTTGATGGATCAACTTCCATTGAACAAACTTCAACGGCCCTCAGTCTCAAATCATATCTGCAAATTTCGTTTTCGCGAAAACTAGTTCTTCAAAGACGGCCGCCAAGATTATTTGCCAAATCAAGGTCCCTTGAACAAACTCTTTCCATAAATCAAATTTCATGAGTTTTGAATAGATGCCCCAATCTGTTTCTGAGATTGTTAAAGATATTTTTAAAAAGCGGCTAAAATCCAAGATGGCTGATCTGTTTCGTTTCAACATACTTGAATCTCTATGCCCTAAGGATTGTTCCCCCAAATATAGTTGAAATCGGCCCAGTAGTTCTCGAGAAGCCATTTTAAATTTCCCATTGCTTTAGTATAGGAGCTTTTGGCGGGAAACTGATCTAAGATGGCCAACAAACAGTTTATCTAACGGTTTCATAAATGGCAAATTTGAAATCAGAATGCCCAAAAACCTATATCAAACCAATTTGGGCTAAAAAATCCATCAAATCCAATAATCCAATATGGCCGCCAAACATGCGACAGTTTGATTGACCTATGGCGGTCATGTTCTTTTACGTAGCAACTTATCTTGAAACAACGTTTAATGGCCCTTAATCCCTAATCATACCTCCCAAACTTCAACCAATACGTGCAGCAGTTCTAGAGAAGTTTTTTTGCGAAAACTAGGTCATCCAAGATAGCCGTCGAACTATTTGGCCAATTACCTTCCCTTGAACACATTTGGCTCACCTCTTAACATAGATGATATTTCATGAGCTTTGAATCGATCCCCAAAGGGGGTTTCAGGCCAGGTGAGCTAATAATAATATGTATAATTGGTTGTTTTGGAGGTACATGTTAATCATTTACTGGTCAAAATTTAATTTTCGCTTAATTAATGTCAATTTGCCAGCCAAGAGGGCTTTTTTTTAAATTTACTATTGGAAGGCTTGATCCACGTACATGTATCGAACCATAACCAGCAGGCATCTATAAAAGATAAATCATCTTGACCTGCAAATACATATTTCACAATGTGCAACCAAGCTTTAAATCATTTAAATCATTGAAATTTAAGTCAGAACTTAAATCACTAAAGGGTACATGTGCAATATAATAATTTACACATTTTCGTTGGGCAAAAACATCTCTCTAGATCGCCGTGTATTGACAAATCAGATTAAGTAGCTATAGTCAATTGCAGATATAATGTGTGATTGTCAGAAATGGCAGCTGCTATATATGTGTAACCAGAAATGTGGTTTCAAAGCAACCATGAATCTTGACTTTATGACTTTGCAATGAATCTTGAAGATTGACTTCAAACATAATATAAATATAGAATGCCTTACCAACTAAAGGCTCAAGGGCCTGTAGCCCTAACCTGGACCATTAGGATTTGAACCATTTGCATTTAAATACGTGTACACATGATGGATAATTTAAAAAAATCCAAGATGGCCACCAAAGAAATTGACCAATCGTAATTCTTATTTGGTATGGTGAAGGCTACCACCATAGGATCATTCCACCCAAGTTTTGCTGAAATTGGCCCACTAAATAAGGGGCAGGGTTTTAAATGGTTCTGGAACGTTTTCAAAAAATCCAAATAGCCAAGAGAAAATTAACCAACCAAAATTCTGAATAGTAGTTCTACAAGAGCCTACCACTATAGAATCCTTCCAGTCAAATGTGGATACAATCAACCTAGCGGTTATGGAGAAGATGCATTTTGCCAATTTCCAGTAAACTTTTCATAAAATTACTGTTTACCAAAGAAATTGATCCATTCAAATGCGGATGTTCTGGAGCCTACCGTGATAGGGTCTATCTAGCCAACTACAATGTAGGGTTGAAATTTTGATAAGTAGCTTTAAAACAATTTTCGGTACATTGTTAAAAAAATCTAATGTTTTCACCAAAAAACATGACCAATCAAAATTTATAGGTTCTAATACATATCGCCGTAGGCTCCTTCCAGCCAAAGTAAGTTGAAATCTCCCGAGCGGTTAATGAGGAGTAACGTCTTGACAATTTCCGGTTAACTTTTCATAAAATCTAAGGTTTTCACCAAAAAACTTGACCAGACCAAATTGTGTACATAACCTCTGAAGCATAGGCCCATAAGGTCATTCCAGCCAACTTAATTTGAAATCTGCCGAGCGGTTAATAAGGAATAGAGTTTTGACAATTTCATACAATCAAAGATGTTCACACAAATAAATTGATCAATCAAAATTATGTATACATGTTCTGAAACTGAAAGCATCAGTTCTTCCAGCCAAATTAGATTGAAATCCACCAAATGGTTAATGAGTAGTATTTTAACAATTTCCGGTATATTTTTCATAAAATGTAACATTTAACCAAAAAAAGTGACCAATCAAAATTGTGTACACAATTTCTGTAGCCTACCCCCGTCGTGTCCATCCAGCTAAATTAGGTTTTGGGTCCAGTTTGATTGACCAAACCTGAGACATAAACAGAAAAGTTGAGCTAAAATTAAATTGGACGACGACGACACCACCACCACCGGATGACGTGCAGGATATCGCAACAGCTTCTTTTACTTCGTAAATTCGAGCTAAAAAGAATACAGTTGTTAATTAAATGTTTAAATATTTAAAATGTTATTGAAAGACTTGACAACAAAAGATGTCATATAAACACGTTATTCTCAAACAATTCCAAATCAAAATTTTAAAAGTTAAATTTATAGCATACAAAGTACTCAAATTAGCTCTTCACACATTTTGGCTTTGATAGTCTCTTTCATGTGGCGTGTTAAGCTGCAAGTGTGTATCTGAACTAATGCCCCACAAGTCACCATCTAGGAGGGAAATCAGTGGATGTAGCACATTTACACTGCCTTACATGCACCTTTCTTGAGGAAGCATGGTAGTTAAATCCTAAATGGTTTCCATGCATCACCGACAGTTTCCAAGACATGGAAATTAAATTAAAACACAAATCTTATTGACTTTTAACCCAATAACACTGAAGCCAGCCACACATGCCGTGTGCAGTGGTCTTGAGAAATGTTCAGTCGCAGAGCAAGACACTTTTTTTTAGCAAATTCTTCTTCTTCTTTTCGATCTCTGGTATCACACTTGGAGAGCCGTTCTCAAGATGAAATCGGTGGTTTTCTGCAGTTCTTCCACAGGCCCATACAGCTTTTCAAGAAAAGAGGTTGACAGAGGCCAGATCTCTTCTCTCAGCAGCTGATACGTACTGCAACATTGAAGTATGTGCTCTGTGGTCTGTTCTGCTTCTCCACACGGACAAGCGGGCGATGCCGTAAGGTGGAACCGCCTGCATATGTGTTGGTTTAGCAAATTTACCATTGGAATGACTGGCTCTGTAACTGAGCCAATTATTCCAGTCATAAATTTTCAAGAATAATCTTCCTTTGTCTGCAAATTGACATTTTCTCTGAGAACATGTTTTCGAACAAATTTGCGGCTTATATGGTTAAAATCCCAGTGTGACCTATGGCTATGCCATCGATATGCCCGTGCCTCAATTTTAGGATGACTACTATACAAGAAAGCTGTTGAATATTATGAAACTAATTTGATTGAAACCAGTAACAGATCCAATGGAAATTGGCTCAACATATTCAACAGAATATTTCATACATCAAAAACAATTTGTTTTTTGGCTGTCTGTATCCTTGACCATGGGCAAACAGAACAAAACTAGATGACCACTGACATGTGTGAACACATTTACTAATCTAATTTGTGTGAGGTTTTAGCCAAGGTTTTTTAAATTGATCCAATGAACAGGGGCGCCGGAAGCACGGGGGCAGCGGGAACAGCTACCCCCTTTGCCCTTTGGACAGGGGGACAGCGGGTACAGCTGTGCCATTTAACCATTTCTGTAAAGAAAATTCAACTGTAGCTTAGAATTTCAAAACTAATTTTAGAATATTCAGAGCAGACTCAGCAGTTGTATTAAAGTTCGGTTGTACCGTGTTTTGGGATTCAGCTCATTATACAATGAATCATATGGTCGGGAAAAAACATCTATAGATACAGTGTGGCTCATACATAAATTAACAAGTTGCCAAAACAAAAAGTACCCAGAAACATGCTTGTTACTAAACCTTTGGACACGATGTTGAATATTTTGGACTTACTTTGATTGGAACACATTTATCCCACAGTATTCAACAGTGCGTTTTATTTTATTATGTGGACACACTACGCTATTTCTGAGATATATAGTCTCAATCTACATTTAGGCCACAAGGCCATTTTGTCTGCAGACATTTATTCCAGAATGATTCTCTGAGATGTCGACATTTTTCCTTTTCTTCTTCTGTATCTAAAATTGTCGTCAGTTAAATTGGTAAGATTTCCAATTCATAGTTTATAAAATGGTCTGGCAGATTGAAATGCTCAGCTACACTAGTGTCCTCTTTTAGGTGTATGTCGGATATATGCCTAGTGGCACACATTCTGAATGGTCCTTTAGTTTGTCCTACATATTGTTTTTTGACGCAGCCTTCTTGATAGTAAGTAATTTTATTTTCTGTTTCACAATCCACGCATGATTGATTTTGGAACTTGTCGTTTGTTTGAAAGCTAGTAAAGCTATCTTGGTTCAGGAGAAATTTGCCTAATGTACACCTATTTTTTCCACATTTCCTGGAATGTCCCTCCTAGGGACGGGTTGTTTGTGGAAAGTCTTAGTGGTGGCCTGATCTGTTGGGTTATATTGTTTATATGTTATATTCTGTAAGGTGTCCGACTTGATTTTCCGAAGTTGGCTGGTGGAGTAGGCTCTTGTTTTCAGTGCATGACATATGGTTGAACATGCTGAATTTAGACTTTCTTTATCGCTAGAGTTCTTATGAAATCGAATGATTTGTGATTTTACTAGTTCTTCGAGGGTATGTGGAGTGTGAAACGATTTTTTGTGGAGTAGCTGGTGTGAATCTGTGGGCTTGAAATACACCTTATGATCTAAATAACTTGATGCATTGAATGTAGTGCCTTTGTAAACTGTTAGGTATAAGACGTCAACTGAGGTATCGCTGATATCTGCCTTAAGTTTGATATTGGGATCATGCCTATTTAGAGTGAGTAAGAATTCTGTGACGTCTTCTTTAGAGTGTGGCCAAATTAAAAGGATGTCATCCAGATACCTGTTAAAGTTAGCAGGGCTTTTATTGCACTTTTTAAGGGCGGCGTCTTCCCATTCTGCCATATAGATATTTGTGAAACTTGGGCTGACACATTTGCCCATGGCGCAACCACTAATCTGTTGGTAGATATCACCATAGAACTCAAAATCGTTGCCTTTTAGACTAAGTTCAACTAGGGGTAAGATCTCTGTATCAGGACGATAAATATCTGAGTATTTCTTAAAGGCCCGTCGGACCGAGTTCATACCGTTTTCAATAACAACGTTTGTGTACATTGAATCCGCATCCAGAGTTACTAGGAATGCATCCGGTGGGACTTTGATTTCGGCTAGTTTTGCTAGGAAATCGTCAGTGTTTTATTTAGAAAGGTCGGGTGCCTATTACCAATGGGCTGTATATGATAATCGATACACTCGCTGATCCTGTATGATTCAGAGCCACAGTCTGAAATAATCGGCGTACCTGGTGGTGTCATGGGATTCATCCAAGAGCTTATCGGTTTGTGAATTTTAGGCAGTAAGTAGAATGTACGTGGGTTGGACAAGTGCTTAAATTGTTTTTTACTGATCTTATCCTTTTTTAGTAATGCCTCGAGAATGCCATTAAATATGGGATAGTTTTGTGGCCAAATGGGTTCATCCAATTTTGTGTAGTGCTTAACGTTATTCAGCTGTCTCGGAGCTTCATGTATGTAATAATCTTTTCCCATTATTACTGTAGCTGAGCCCTTATCTACTGGTTTGATGACAATAGTATTATTGTTGCGTACAGATGTTAGTGCCTGGCATTCCTGTGCAGATAAAATGTGCTTATCTGACGTGGCTACTAGCCCACCTATTCAATCTTTTGTGATTTTTACACTGTCACTGATGGCTGGGTCAACAAGTTCCAGTGTCTGTTCCCAGCCCGGTGTGTCTACAAAAGGGAGAAAATCACTTGTAGTATTACCAAAAAGGTCTGAATTTAATTTAGCGCTTACATTCTTCAATTTCTCACATACCCAGTCCAGTAGGGCGTCTATCCCAGTTTTAGGTTTAAGTGTTGGACCAAATGTCAGTCCGTAATTTAGAAGTGATCTTTCTGATTCACTTAATGGTGAGCCGGTGAGGTTAATAATATTAGTACCTAAGGCAGTGTCTAGGTGATTATGACCTTGACCCGAATTAAGTTTAAATCAACGCAATGCAGCCAGTGGGTGTATATTGTGTTTCCTGTTTGGCGTGAATATGCATGTTTAATCGTTTATGACGAACTAAATCGCGTCATTCATTAGGTATTTGATTATGACATTTCTCTGTGTTGATTATAACGCCTTCTGATTGATCGATAAACTGGATTCCTCAATTGAGGGCATATATATAACATTGTCCTTGGCCTTAATTCTTCACCGAAAATGTGCGTAAGGGAGAAGGCTCAACAGCCAATTTAAAGTCATTTGCCATGTTCTCCTTTGCAGGAACATGTTGTAGGTAATTAGCATTTAACCGTTGTAAGAAAAATAAATAAATTCAAACAAATCATCTACAATTTAATGTATATTATGTTGAAAAATTCTAAACTAATTTCGCTGAAGCTGTCAAATTATTTTCAAAATCTTCAACAACATACCTGTATGTCTGGTAAAGAATTCTGTGTCTAGGATTTCTGAGTTCAAAGCGTACAGTAAAAAATTCGCTGGGAGAAAGATCAATTTATCCTAAAGGAAGCAATTAGTCAATTACCTGAAGTACTGGATTAGCTTGACCACGAGACTAAAGCCGTGTTCTCACTGGAGAGTTCATCGGGAATAACGCCATACCTTAGTATTGTGTTCCGCCTGTTAAGTCTCTAGTGAGAACACGGCATTAGGTTAATCAGGAATTACGCATACCTCAGTTTCTCGGGAGAATACGGCCGAAGCCGTGCTCTCACTAGATACTTAACCGGCTTAACGCAATACTAAGGTATGGCGTTATTCTCGATTAACTGTCCTGTGGGAACACGGCCTAAAGCTAATTTAGAGGGACGATAATATGTGGGTCAGTCTCCAGCACCCGTTAATAACAGGAAGTCAAAAAATTGATTTTTTTTCTAGCTGTGATCCGGCCATTTCTCGTTAAGCTCCCACAATGTGTACGCATGTGGAATCAACACATATGCTTTGAATCCTGGGTTACTGGAATTCCATGTTCAAGGTAATTAAACAGATAAGTTGTTGAATATCTTGAAACTAATTTGACTGGGTATGTTTCTGCCTGTGGCAGCAACAGCTCCCAGTCAAATTAGTTTCTAAATGTTAAACGGAATGTTTATTACGTTGCAAATCCATCAAAGCCATGCAATTCGATGAATTGACCGGTAAGCTGCTGAATATTTGGAAACTAATTTGACAGTCAGTTTTTGTTTATCAAATTCTAAATTAGTCAAATACATACAATCGTGACGGAACATTTGAAATTTTGTGACGAACCTATGTCATTCTCACTGCAATATCAACTTACAATTGGCGTATTTGATTATGACATCCGATACGTGAGTAACAGATCGGACCCAGTCATTTAACATATAGGGGTACGATTCCGCATGTCTGTAAGCACATGCGTATCAATACTGTATATTTATCTTGACCGTATCCTTATTGGCCACTAAACGCCGGGCCGTCTTCTTCTTCTTCTTCTTTTCGATCGCTGGTATCACACTTGGAGAGCCGTTCTCAAGATGAAATCTGTGGTTTTCTGTAGTTCTTCCACAGGCCCATACAGCTTTTCAAGAAAGGAGGTTGACAAAGGCCAGATCTCTTCTCTCAGCAGCTGATACGTACTGCAACATTGAAGTATGTGCTCTGTGGTCTGTTCTGCTTCTCCACAAGGACAAGCGGGCGATGTCGTAAGGTGGAACCGCCTGTACATGTGGTGGTTTAGTCTGTTATGTCCAGTTCTGAGACGAAAAATGGTCACTTGCTCCGGGCCGTGATTCCTTTCATTTTCTCCAGATACGCATTCCATTCTGATGGCGAATTCCACGGAAATTATGGTTCCTTTTGTACATGCTAGCTGATTGAAGCGAAGATGCCGGAAGATAATTTCGCAGTGAGTGTCCTTGAATTAATGTAAAACTAGGATAACATTACGATGGAATGCTAAGCATACAGGTATGTATACACGTGCATGCATGTATGGATGCACGTGCATGTATGGATACACGTGCATGTATGGATACACGTGCATGCATGGATACACGTGCATTTATATGTATGAATACAGTGATGCGTATGCGTGCCAGACGGCTTGAATCGATTTGATTAATTAACGCGATTGGACTTGCTTATTTGAATACAGCCATTCCATTTAGTCTTAGGACACATGCTCACAAGTATACGCATATGAACACCCGGGCACACGCACACACGCACCCACCCACACGCGCACACGCGCACACGCGCACACGCGCACAAACGCACACATACCCTAACTTAAGCGTGCACGCGCACACATAAACACGTATGCGCTCACATACACACGCACGCAAGCAGGCAGGCACACACACCTACGCACACATACAGGCACACACGCGCGCGCACGCACACGCGCACGCACGCACGCATGCAAACACACACACACACGCACGCACGCACGCACGCACGCACGCACGCACGCACGCACGCACGCGCGCGCGCGCGCACGTACGCACACACATACGTGTATATAAATACGCAGCATGTATATACATATCGTTTAGAGAACACATTATTTTGCTCCGTGTAATGCGCATATAGATAGTTTTGCCTCGAGCGCTAAGGATATAGTGAAAATGCGTATTAGATGATTATTTGTCAATGAAGAATGTGCCATCATTTGTCTCGATGCGCCCAAGCAGGCATAGCTGACGCGCATATCAACGATGCTTATTTTGAAAACAATCCTATCGAAAGCTGTTGCTCTCAGTAAATTGCAGCATATGTTGTGCAACAACGCTATTACATCGGGCATCTGTCTTAATACAGAAACCTTAGTGACGTGTGTTAATGACTTTTTTGAAAACAGAAGACTATTAGATATTTCAGATTCCAACAAATGTTTATTTCCAAGTACATATTATGACCTATAACAGTTTCAATGATTACATTATATGACATGTTAAAGATATTAAATCAAAATCAAAATATAGCGAATGTGTTTGCGTTTGTGTGCGTCTGTGTGTGACACTGTGTACGCACACACGCACACACGTACACGTGTTGCGAGTGTATATATGTATATAACGTGATGTTGCCGTGGGGGAAATGGTGTATCACAAATATATGTTTTTGTTATTATTAAAATTAATTAATACAGCAGTACCATACTGGTACATTACAAAATAATTCCCGTAGTGCCATGTTTAACCTCAGACTATGGAATAGTCAGAAAAAAAGATAGATAGATATATTATGGCTCATACTCAAATTAACATGTTGCCAAAACAAAAAATATCCAGAAACATGCTTGTTAGTAAACCTTTGTATGCGATGTTGAATATGTTGGACTTAATTTGATTGGAACACATTAATCCCAAAGTAGGCAACAGTGCGTGTTATTTTGTTTTGGAAACACGCTAGGTTATTTATGAGATATACAGTCGTCTGTTGATCGGTATTCATTATAATGTAATCTGCAATCATTATGAGCAAGTATTTTTTGGGAAAAAATAGGACAAAAAGCATTGTTCTTCTATGTCACTTGACTTGTCAATTTTCTCAAACAATGACCGCATTCTTTCTCTCACCATCCTTAAAACATACTCGTAAATTTCACAATTTCAGTGATTTTGCACTGTATGTGTCAATCTTTCTCCGATCACCACATTGGCATGTCTCAGACGATAATAATAATAATAATAATAATAATAATAATAATAATAATAATAACACTCCCTCTATAACAGAATATCAATCCTAAGATGGACATTGTATTTGAACCATCTAACAATGGTCACCAACATGGATTGTTACATAATATAAATCGGTTGACATTTAAAATGTCTTTCCATGGGGATACGGATATTGAATATAACTGGTCTTACGGCCAGCCCTCCTAAAGAGCCGCCGTCCTGTAACATAAAACGAAGTATCGACTATGCAGAGGCATCACTACTGACTAACCCGTTCGTGGTGAAAGCGACCAACACAGGCCTCTACGGTATTGAGCAATATCAATTTGCAGACAAAAAGATTATAAGTTTTTGAACATGCATTACTTGGATCACTGGCTCAACAATGGAGCCAGTCATCCCAGTGGTAACTTTTCTAAAACAGCGCTCTCTTGGATAAATTAGCCTGCACTAGCGTAAACCATTCAATTACTAGAACTGTTTTATCTATGTCTGTTAATTAATATGTGTCTTGTAATTCATTTTAGACTGCATTTTGATATTGTTATGTTTAATAATTCATGTTAACAAATACACATTCTGGGATAATTTAATAATCAATCCATAAAATAAGTTGCCATTGAATTATAAAATAGTCCTGGGTAATTTTAGAAATGTGCACAGGGTTTTATATGGTTATTTGATACCCCGGTAATTTACAAAACCTTACAATAAAGTAAATCGAAAATGTAAATGAGAGTGCCATCTATGTTTCTGTAATTTTCCTGCCAACTATATGTGCTATACTACCTTTAAAGAATCAGCCCACTGGCGTCAATGATTGACTTCATTGTTATTGATTTGCTAGTCACTTTGTAATTGTTGGACAGTTGCACTCGCCACATGGGCCTATTACCACACCTGGATTGAATAGTAATGCCTTTGTTAAGTTTTGTTTTGCTATCAGATCTTTATCAGCTACTAGTTTTGTATCTATATGGTTAAAGCCGTATGTATTTATAGATTGTATTAATGTTCGTTAGTTAGATATGTTATTTATGTATTGTTTTGGTGTAATATTATATATAGGCTTACTAGTTCACCAATTTTTTTTTCCGGGGATTCGCAAGCCTTTCTTAAGTTCCTCCGTGAAGTTTCTCCAACTGCGTCAGCGTCGGATTAAAAAAATGTAGTAGTAGTAGTAGTAGTAGTAGTAGTAGTAGTAGTAGTAGTAGTAGTAGTAGTAGTAGTAGTAGTAGTAGTAGTAGTAGTAGTTTTCAAAGCGAACAGACGTGTTTTTAGCTCTACGCTATCTACTCGTATTACTAGGTTCCATAGGTATATATATATTTTGTTCAGTAGGTTTTCTAATTGCATATAGTTTCCTTATTTCTTGTCAGCTTGTATATTTTTGATTGTAGGAAGTCACAATAGTGACATGAGTTTTCAGATTGAAAGCTGAAATTGCCTCAGTGGTTAGCCATTGTGGCTGATCACTGAGCCTACTCGTATCTCTTTTTCTCTTGGCCAGATTCGGGCCGTCTCAGCTGTTAATTTTGACTGTTCCTGTTAGTAACAATACTTGTTCCTGTTAGTAACAATACTTTACCATGGGGAACCTTTCGTTATATTTGGCATTTCGGTGATCAAATCTTTTGTTAATTAATCAATGTGTTAGTTCCGAGCGGTGACGATTTTAAGCTACACCAGTTGACTAGAGTAGACTGACGAATATACGGCTGTTAATATCGCGGGATATTTGTCAGTGGATCACACCTTCTAAAGGGGGCACACATTTATTGGTGTTTAGCTCTTTGCGTGTGGTCCTGTAAGGGGATTAGTGAACCACGCGTTCTAAAGGGGGCACTAATTTATTAGTGTTTAGCTCTTTGCGTGTTGGTAATTCCAGTTAAAACTTGGCTTGACTTTCTATGCACGCATGCACGCACGCACGCACGCACGCACGCACGCAAGCACGCACGCACGCACGCACGCACGCACGCACGCACGCACGCACGCACGCACGCACGCACGCACGCACGCACGCACATACATACATATATATATATATATATATATATATATATATATATATATATATATATATATATATGGCAGTATGATGTTTATTTGTACTGACCCGGCGTGCTTAAAGGGACGTTATATTGGCCTAATAGGCTGTTTGCTTTTGTTATTTCAATTGCGCCGGACTATCAAAATGATAACTAATTACAAACGTACACTAAGCCTTAAAATAACAACAACTGACGCGTGGTTGGTGCGGGATCTACTGTTTTTCAGGGACATCTTAATGTCACAAAAACGGTATGGAATGTAACAGTGTCAAATGAGTGGGATCAAGGAAAATCTACTAGAAGATGTTCTTATTGTAAAAGGCGAAGTTTGTAATGTAGAGCAAATCGAGTCAGATAGGTTGCTCTTGAAGATGAAAGTTCCACTAGAAATTCCAGATGACAGAATCATGAATGAACTAAACAAGTATGGCAAAGTGCACACGATTGAACGAGAAATGTATCCCTTTGACAGAACGCTAGAAAACGATGCAGAACGCATCTGGTTTGATTAGGTGGATTGCCCTTTACCAAGCAGAGTGACGCTTAATGGCAGCTTTGTCCTACCATTATGGTATAAAGGGCAAATTAAAGAATGCCAGAACTGCCTAAGTACTGACCATTTGGCAACAGGTTGTCCCAATCGAAACAAATGTTTGCTCTGTGGTTCAGTTGACCATTTTAAATGGCACTGTCCAAATAATCAAAACAGGCCCTCAGTATCAGGAGAAAATTGGCCATTAAAGGATGCAAATGAGTCAAATGCTTCTGAGGCAATCGCTACGGAAGCTGTTGTCGAGGTTCATGCCACTTAAAATGGCACAAACAAATCATCAAATCATGTTAAAGTAACTACAGTTGATGAACTTCATGTATTAGAGGAGGGTGAAACCTTAAGCCAAGAAAATATTCAAAATGCAGTGGAGCCAAATGTGGATGTAAAAGACACGCAGCAAAATGATGATCTTACATAAGAGTCAGATTACAATTTCTTAGACGATGAATTAAAATTAGGACAGGATACATTTAGGACTCAGAAGAGGGAAAGTTCAGTCGATTTTCAGCTAAGCCCGCTTGATTTAAGTGAGCTTGAAGATATGGTAAATGACGCTCCTGCCAAATGTAACTTAAGTGGGAATACGCGTCATAAAGAAGAGAATAGCTCAGAATCTGAGATTCAGGAAAATGATATGGGTGATGATACAATGTCAGTTGCAAAATCAGATGTGTCCATTCAAACACAGAGTTCACAGATGAAAGATGAAATGGTAATGCATAGATCAGAAGGTGGTGAAGTGTTAGTGCCATATGTAACGGCGAAAGGCGTGAAATATCGTCTACTGCGCCATGATTCTGATATTTCCAAATATGAATATTTGTCCATGGTAGAACTAGGAAACATTGAATTTGCAGGAAAATTATGTAAATGGTCTAAGAAACGAGCTAAAAAACCAAATCAAGTTAATTTAATGATGGCGGTTGTAAACATCTTTGTTTACAAATTATGATTATCTGCACCATCAATTGCAGAGAATTAAACACTGAATTAAAGCAGCGCCACTTGCTTGAAGAATTAGCAAATAAGAGGGTTGATATTGCTTTCTTACAAGAGACCAAAATTCAAAACCTGAAGTGTATGAATCTCTCAAAGATATTTCAAAAGGGCAGACTTTTTATTCTTTATCACAAGATAATGGTGCGGGAGTGGCCATTCTTATCCTGCACCGCTGTCTCAACTATGTTGACGTTATATCGTCGTCATCAGATACAAATGGACGATGGATTTGTGTATCAATTGATGTACTAAACACAAGTTTAAATTTGATGTGCCTTTATGCACCGATCTCTAATCAATTGCGCCGTGAATTTCTAAATGATGTTTCCACAATAATTCAAGACAGAACGCCTGTAAGCATAATTGTGGGCGGTGACTTTACTTGCATATTAGATGCGGCTAAAGGCAGAAACTCTAGGTCTAGTTTTAATGATACACCACATACTATTTTGAAACACATTTGTGAAGATAAAAGCTTGGTGGACATTTATCGGATTGAAAATCCAGAAGGCCGGGAATTTACTTGGTTTTCAACTGATGGTATGTTAGCTTCAATGTTAGACAGGATCTATGTAGACTGCTCATTGAAAGGTTACATGTCTAAAACCAACATAAAATCAGTAAGTTTCTCTGATCACAATATGCTGGCTGGGTCAAACGAGGAGATAGATTTTGAAAACTTAATGCAGCATTACTATGAGAAAGTTACAATCACAAATGTGTGGAAAGTTGTTGGCGGTATTGGGAGCAAAGAAGAGTTTCGTATGAACGTATAACAGACTGGTGAAGATGCTAAATCATACCTGAAATATATTGCAAGGCAGTATTCCATCAGAAAAGCACGAGAAATGCGAAAGCGTAAAAAGGCGCTCCAGAGGCCGTTGCGTATAATTAATAAGAACATTAATGATGGGGAATATAATTATTACGAACTATTAGTTAAATTAAAAGGTAAACTAAATGAAATAGAGCAATATCAGTTTGATGGCGCCAAAATAATGTCAAGAGCACAAATGCACACCGAGGCCGAAAAGCCCACAGGTTACTTTTGTAACTTGGAAAAGAGCAAGAGGTATAGAGAAATTAATGCGCTCACTGAAGACTAATGCTGGTGTATCAGTGTGCTCAAATGCAGAAATGATGGAAACAGTATCCGAATTTTACAAATCATTATATAAATCTGACGGAAGCGATGAAACTGCAACTAGAGATGTTTTAGCTAATATAACGCAAAGACTTCCAGATGCATGTAGCGAAACCTGTGACCAATCAATAACAATTGATGATTTGACAAAATCCCTCAAAGGTATGAAGTTAGACAATTCTCTTGGCTCCGACGGACTTCCAGTTGAGTTTTATCAAACATTCTGGCACATATGTGGCCCGTATTAGAAGAAATAGCAACCAGCATTTTTAAGCAAGGACATCTCCCTCCATCGATGGCCCAAGCATATGTTCGGCTTATACACAAGAGGGGTGACAGAAATAAAATGCAGAATTATAGGCCAATCTCTCCACTCCGTGTAGACTACAAGATTATTACTCGGGCACTAACACTAACACTTGGCGCAGTCCTAGGCGAAGTCATTGATGATGGTCAAACCTGCTCTGTGCCAGGAAGATCAATATTAAACACCACTTTGCTTATACAGGACCTTATTCAATTTGTTGAAAAGGATTGTATCCCAGCAGCAACAATAGCACTTGATAACGAAAAGGCATTTGACAGACTTGAATGGGATTTCTTGTTTAAGTCTTTGGACGATATTGGCTTTGGTTCAAGATTTTTTAAATGGGTAAATATTTTATATACTGATATAACAAGTTGCTATTTAGTAAACAATCAGCTATCCGAAGCTGTAGTGTTGGGACAAGGTGTCAGACAGGGTTGCTCATTGTCCTCACTTCTATTCGCTATATCTATGGACTCGTTGGGGGCCACATTGAGGCAACGCAATGACTTTCAGGGAATATGTATACATGGTGTAGATAGACCACTGAAGGTTTCTCAATATGCAGATGATAGGACTGTGTTTCTGTGTAAAAATACGGATTTTAGAATTTTAAATGGAGTATTAGCAGCTTTTCATCCGGGATCCGGGATTAAAGTCAATAAAGACAAGTCTAAGTGTTTATTTGTGGGCAATTAGAAGGACAGAACTGACAATGTGATGGATAGTATCTGGTCAAATGATGTCATAAAGATTTTGGGTATTTACTTTGGTAGAGAACAATATGTATTACTAAACTGGGAAGAAAAGCTATCCAAGTTAATGTGTGCATTTGTAAATTGGAAACGACGTCGCCTAACTGTCTTTAGCAGGTCATTTGTCCTTAATAATTTAATTGTTTCTGGACTGTGGTATACGGCTTCTGTAGTTAATATGCCCAAATGAGTAGAGTCAAAGATCAACGCGTTGCTTTTGTCCTTCTTATGGGAGGATAAAGCCCATTTAGTATCGCAGTCAATCTATCAATGAAAAGCATGACGGAGTCCTGGATTTGGTTAAAATTGAAATTCTTGAATATGATACTCACTTCAAACTCATCCTGGTCAAGTGTTTCAAGGGCACTTCTCCAAAGGTACGTAGACCCATTTCCAGTAGAATGTTTATTTATGTGCAATAAACTGCCACCTAACTATCAAAAGATACCAAATGTATATAAAGATCAGCTCGAAGCCATAAACATACGATCAATGCCACAACCCAATTGTTGGGATAAATGCCTTAGGGCAACGTCTTTTGGGGCAACGAGTTGATTCGTGATAAAGATCCTGTATTATATTTGCCCTCTATGGCCAAAAATGGCATTCAATATTTACGTGACTTGGTAAATCCGAAATCTCGTAAATGGATTGCGATGCAGGATGTAGCAAGAACAACATCAATGAGACATATTGATGCTCAACGCTTATTTGTTAGAATAAAGAATGCAATACCTGGGGTATGGGTTAAATTGCCGAAAGCACGTGACAACAGAAATATGTTGCAACCCACATTAGTATTTAAGTCAGAACATATAAAATCCAACGTGACATCTCGTCTCCTATTGCGGTTAGGCATTGGACCAATTTAGGATGCACGTCACAGAACTGGAAAAATGCCTGGAAAACAATACATCTACCTTGTCTACCAGGAAACGCACGGGACCTGGCATGGCGATTACTCCATCCAAGACTATGGGTCGGCTATCTAACTTATATGTGTAAAATAACAAGTACAGACCGGTGCTTATCATGTAATACTGAAGAGGAAACGATAGACCATCTATTTACTTAGTGTCGCATAACTACAGGCTTTTGGGTATATATCAATATGCTCCTTGCTAAATCTGGAACCAAATATGCGAAATTGATGGCTGAAACAATTATGTTCAAAGATTGCCCAACTATCGGACGAATCATTAATAGCAAGGAGAAAGAATTGTTAGGAGCCCTGTTATCTGTAGGAGTGTGGGCCATCTGGAAGCATCAGTGTTCAGAGGCCAGGGATAAAACCGGCAACAATCATCAAAGAGCCATACAAGCTATATATTCGATCATTATTAATAAACTGCATTCATTGTGAATTTTACAGGCTAGTATAACATGGGAGAGAAAGTAGATTTACAGTCGTATGGTGCAAAACTGGCCTAGTATCAATTGAATATGGATATCTAAAAACATCAGAAGCAGAACTTGTATAAGCTAGCACACTCACCGCTGTATATTGATAAATGCTATTTTAATGTAATTTAATTGCCTTTATTTTAAAATTGTAATGCCTCTGGAGACGCTAATCTTGACGAATATCCTAACCTTGGGAATCAGTATATTTAAATATCAAATGAGCATTACGTCAATATGCTGGAGGTGATCCGATTGTCGAGTTCATTATGTTAACAGAGTATGATATCTTACAATTAGCGTCCTGTTGTAAATGTTTACTCTATGTGTATTTGTTCCAGAATAATTTGCAAAAAACTTACAATGAAGTAAATTTAGAATGTGGACCCAACGCGCCATCTATGTAGTCATAGTTTGTATACTTTCGCTGTGTGCGTTATACTACATAAAGGCTACTACGTCCGCCGGGAATTTAAGAATCGACTAACTGGCGGCATTGGGTGACGTTTTGTTACTTATTGACGAGTCACCTCGAGAATTGTTGGCGAGCTGCACTCGCCATTTAGCCCTACTACTATACAATGTGCTACGTTAAACTACCTTGATCTACTTAGCCTGGCAGTCATGAATCGGCTCAATGGCGTCAATGAGTAGCAGTAACTTACTGCTAGGTATTGATGACTCGCTTTACCACTTGTTGGGTAGCTAGGCTCGCCATTTGGGCCTACTACTACACGGTGTGCAAATAGTAATGGCTTTGTTGAATTATGTTATGTTATCAGCTCTTTATTAAGTGTGTTTTCTATGTAGTTATGCCATGGTCGTGCTATATGATCCTAGGATATTTTAGCTTATGCTGTTTTGATATGTTATGTTTGTACTTTTATTCTATTAATAAAGCCTGTTATTTCATCCGATTTTTATGGGGGTGTGCACGCCTTTTAAAGGAGTTCCTCCGTGAAGTGTATCCGACTGCGTCAGCGTCGGACCTTCAAAAAAGGAAGAAGCAGTAGTAGTAGTAGTAGTAGTAGTAGTATTATTATTATTATTATTATTATTATTATTAGTAGTAGTAGTAGTAGTAGTAGTAGTAGTAGTAGTAGTAGTAGTAGTAGTAGTAGTAGTAGTAGTAGCAGCAGCAGCAGCAGTAGTAGCAGTCTTATGGCCTGACAAAGTTGTTCCTGTTCGCTCGCCCATCACCTCCAATCGATTCTGGTGCAGCTTCCTGTACCCTGTGCGCTGAGGCGCAGCTGTTGCCGGTACTGGTGGAGCGGGACACGGTATTTGCCGGAAGACTCTCAGCACTGTGGTAGTACGTTCGAATGCTTGGCACAGGTGCAGCAGAGGCGCGCACACTGCTTCGATTCACCAGGGCATTGACTTGGCAATTGTCGCTACTGTAGCTGCTTCGGCTACGACTTTGTGCGCCGACCGCCACCGACCGCTCCGACGCAACTCTTACAGATGACAACCTATGTGGTGAACATTGGATGTAATATCGTTGATCTCTCGGGCGCCACCCTGGTCGTCTCAGACACGCGCAGCAACGCCGGAACTCTTGCCAAAAGTTCAATGTAAACATACCTGGAATTTAAATTTATATTTTAAACAATTTAATATCAGCGAATATGGCCGCATTGTGATAGATTTAAACATGTCAAATCCACGAGAGCTTCAACTGTGTTAAGTAAATATAAATCGTATGCGCACAATAGACAACATACCAAAAATCATTTCAAATTTAATAAAAAAACATGTTACAAATTCGTCAACATATGAATGGATGAATCCAGTTTATAGATCGATTATTTGACGTCATAATCATATACGTTACATGTGGGCTGACGCCATAGTCAATTACATCATGAATGGCATAGCTAAGTCCGTCATAAACGCTTAAAAGTCCAAAGTGTACGGATAGTGTATTTTTACTATTTAATAAACATGTTGTTGACTATTTTGAAACGTATTTGACCGGCAGCAACAGTGCCAAGTCAAATTCATTTCGGAATATTCAACAGCTTACCTGCACCGTTTTCTGGAAAACGTAGGAATTCGTGAACATTCTACAGGTTTGCTCACAGAGTTGCCTTTAAATGCTCATTTCAAGAACGTGTTGCTCATGGATTCGCAGATCAGATTCTCAAAGGTGAATATAATATATCTTAGCAACATGTGTTGTTTCGATTAGTTGTATAACCCTTTGAACCAGAAATACCAAACACAGTAAATCGTTTACAATGTAAACATAGTATGGTTATTATTGTTAATGTAACTTGACTGGAAACGGTTAGTGGCTCTGCCCGAAACAGTTTCCAGTCAAATTAGCTTTGAACAATTCACCGGATTAGTGGGTATCTGCATAGCTGTATTAGAATTCCGATTCTGCGAACTTAGGGGTAAATGGGTCAGTGAATAACCATCACTTGAGCTCAAATGTATATAATTACAGTACAGATCAGAAATACGTGAACATATTTCCAAAACAAGAAACACAGAAACATCCAAAGGAAACATGATAAGACATTTATTTGCTGGACACTATGGCAATCATTGTTAGCAATAACAGCTTTCTCATTATTCTTCTTCCTTTTCTTCTTCTTCTTCTTCTTCTTCTTCTTCTTCTTCATCTTCCATTTAACTACATTTTATTTTTCTTGGAAACATGATATGTTATTTCCTAGCTGTGATGTGTGATTGTTCTCGAGCTGGATTTGGTGTGTGTTAGATGATTATTATACACGCATTATATGATTACATCAGAACATTTTGAACATAATATCTCAATTATTTATACGCGCGAATTCAATGAACGTTTTTGATAAATTGTTCACACATGTATTTTTGGGTATTGAGTTCCTATAAGGCATGTTCGGTTTTTTTTTATCTTGTAACAAACGCCAGCTTTACACACCGCGTTAGGGGCCGATCTGTATTTTAAATACAGGCCTACACCGCTAATCAAGTCTCCCTCGCCGGAAATGACGTCTGCTGTCTGAAGAGTCCGAGTTGCGTCCCAACTGACGTTTGACCCAACACCGCCACCTGCCGGCCTCTAGACGAAACGTGCTCGTAAACATTCCTGAAAAAGCAAACGTCGCCGCGTAAATTTGAAGTATTTTCTGAGCACACATTCTGGAAATTCAAGGCTCGCACATTATAGCCGACAATAAATGCAAACAAATATTACATTTGTTTAGTAAACCTTTTTCGAAATATGCATTTCGATGCGACTACTGTTAAAGGTGCATATTCCCACCAGATTTTTTGGAAATATAATTGCTAAAATTGTCTACTTTTATGGGCTTGTAATGAAACGAAATATCACTTAACATACGATGAGTTCCTATAATTTATTATAATTTTTTAGGTGTGAATTTGAATTAGGGACTTGTGGCTCTAATTCAATTTCGCAACTTAAAAAAGATTAGCCTATGTAATTTTAACAATTTTATTTTCAATCATTTTGGTGTGAATGTGCACCTTTAAGAATTCTGTATGCGATTCTTTATAGAAACATGACAAACATCATCAACTCTGTTTATTACACCGACATCGTATGTTTTTTCCAGTGTTCATGTGTCTGCCATAATGAGCGAGTATTACACTTCCAAATACAAAATTCGTATCCTGATTATATGTGACCAGCTTCGGAACTCTTTCAGGCTGAGATCGTTTCCGGCGAGGAGTGAACAATGGACCCAAACAAGCGAACATATTGATGCTATCTTCTCCCGATGGCGAGAATAGGTCTGGATCAAAATTAAAAAATTTCACCGAGCTGGATTCCATCACGCATATTTTAACGCGTAAATCGCTAGAAACCGAATTTTGGAATGCTAGATGGCTTGGTCTTCAGTTGTCCATGAGATAGGTGAGAGCTTTGATGTGCGTCGCTCCATTGAAACGATTGATACATGATGCTCACATGACCAAATCCATCACAAAAAATTTATTGAACATCTGACTGACTCATCAGGGTGGCATGTCCCTGATATAAGGTCTTGCTAGCCGGATAAGCACAGGCTACTGGGTACGTACTGGGCAATACCGGCCACGTAACCTGCGTTATCAGGATAGTCTAAGGCCGTGTTCTCACTCGAGAGTTATTAGGGAATAACGCCATACTTCAGTATGGCGTTATTCCTGATTAAGTCGCTAGTGAGAACACGGCCTAGAACAGCAACATTTTTTTAGCAACAATGTTGTCAAAATATAGATGTAAGTAAAGGTAAACCTGTCTACAAAGGAGATTCACATTTCTCATAAGGCGGTTCACTAATTATGAATCGGCACAATGCATTTCCAGAGCATTGTATTATTGGACCACCTGTCTTCTGTAACAAACATGCAAAGGACCATGCCATTTCCGCTATGAACAACTTTCACCGAATCCATGCCATTAATTCCTTGACGCTGAATGCAAACTCCCGAGAAATCGGATTTTGTTTGTTGTCCGTAGCGTTGCTGCTATTTATTGCATCAGGATTTGGTATGATTTACTTTTATTATACGGCTCACTACTTCCCGTTAGCCGGCCGTGTCTGATTAGAGCTTCTCGCAATAGATCTGCTTGTCTGAGTCCATTGCTCGTCAGAAACGCTTTCGTGAAAGGTACCGAGAAGATAGAGAGGATGAGAGCGAGAGAGCGAGAGAGCGAGAGAGGGAGGGAGGTTGGGTAAGAGAATGGGAGATGAAGAGAGCGAGAGAGAGAGAGAGAGAGAGAGAGAGAGAGAGAGAGAGAGAGAGATAGAGAGAGAGAGATAGAGAGAGAGAAAGAAAGAGAGAGAGAGTGAGAGAGAGGGAGGGGTGAGAGGGAGAGAGAGAGCGAGAGAGAGAGAGAGAGAGAGAGAGAGAGAGAGCGAGAGAGAGAGAGAGAGATGGGTGGGTGGGAGAGAAGGCAGTAATTCCACATATAAACTATCAAAAATAATCTACTTTGGATCTGCAAATGGATATGATTGAAATTTTTCTGAACATAATTGAATATAACTGATTACGCATCTGGCTGAGACACGGGGCTAGTGCATGACTCGACACTTGGTGGCGACTAGATATGGGTTGGATCGACGCATAACTAACCATTACGTAGAAAGTATCGATATTGAGAGTGTGGGTTCGCGTGCGGTACACGTGGCATCTGAAGAAAACATCACCTTCTAACGGAAAGTTGAAAAAGCTGTAGTGGAAAGGCATGCGACTCAAACCTTTTAACACTGAAGCCCGTCAACGCGCATTTTCTAGCTGTCTTAAGCAACGCCAGTTTGCGGACAAAGAGATGAATTAAAAAAAAGGAATGACCACCGGAATGACTGGGTCGATAACCGAGCCAGTAATTGCAGCGGTAAATCTTCACATATAGTCTTTAGTTGGTCTGTAAATAGACCTCTTCTATGAGAAGATTATCATTTTTTAACATGTTTGCGGGTTAAAGGGCTAAGAAAAAATCGTATCATCGCATGATAGCGGATCTGGTTACGCCTAGATTGCCATGCGGAATGTGGTAAGTTACCTAGAGGCTGTTACGTCATCAATGATGCAACGGCAAGAATGGAGACATCGAGTTTTAGCCGTGTGCTCCGCCAATCTCTAGCTAAGCTCCACCCAAGCTTTGCCAGTGTTGGAGTCAATCGATCCCAGCACTTCACTCTCTAAATCTGAATTTCCAGAAACTACATAGGTATGCTGTTGAATATTTTGAAACTACTTTGATGTAGTGTTGTTGCTGCCTATGGCATCTACATTTCCCAGTCAAGGTAGTTTCCAAATAGTCACCAACGTGTTAAGTAAACAGTACAGGCATACAATTCGTACCACAACAATGCTCGGTCCGTCACCAATAATGCGTTCCTGATGAACATAGTTCCGTCAGTCATGGCGTAATTGATAATGACGTCAGCCTATATGCCACGTAGTTGATTACGACGCCATATGATGGATGGATAACCATTACCGATTCATTAGTTCACATTTTTGTTAGGGATATGTTTCATGTATTATAGCGGTTGATGCTTCAATGGATCCAATTTAGATCTAAGACGACTAAGGAATTACTTGAGCTAGTGTAATGGAAATAAATATATGACAGGACGAGTGGCATAAGATTGAAAGAGTGAGTGATGGATTTTAAACATTTATGAGGAATTGGTAACAGTCGACTTCAATTTATCAGTATGTGATATTGTGGCAGCGCCGATAGAGCGAGAGAGAGAGCGAGAGAGAGAGAGAGAGAGAGAGAGAGAGAGCGAGAGAGAGAGAGAGAGAGAGAGAGAGAGAGAGAGTGTGAGCGAGAGAGGTGGGGGGGAGGTAAAGAGAGAGGGAGTGAATGAGGGACATATAGAGATAGAAAGAGGAGGGAGAGAGAGGCTAGAAGGAGGGGAGAGAGAGAGAGAGAGAGTGAGAGGAGGGTGAGAGATAGAGAGAGAGAGAGAGAGTGAGAGGAGGGTGAGAGATAGAGAGAGAGAGAGAGAGGAGCAAGAGAGAGGGGTGGGGAGGTAAAGAGAGAGGGAGTGAATGAGGGACATATAGAGATAGAAAGAGGAGGGAGAGAGAGCTAGAAGGAGGAGAGAGAGAGAGAGAGAGAGAAAGAGAGAGAGAGAGAGCGAGAGAGAGAATCAGAGAGAGAGAGAGAGAGAGAGAGAGAGAGAGAGAGAGAGAGAGAGAGAGAGAGAGAGAGAGAGAGAGAGAGAGAGAGAGAGAGAGTGAGAGGAGGGTGAGAGATAGAGAGAGAGAGAGAGAGAGAGCGAGAGAGAGAGAGAGAGAGAGGAGCAAGAGAGAGGGGGTGGGGAGGTAAAGAGAGAGGGAGTGAATGAGGGACATATATAGATAGAAAGAGGAGGGAGAGAGAGCTAGAAGGAGGAGAGAGAGAGAGAGAGAGAGAGAAAGAGAGAGAGAGAGAGAGAGAGAGAGAGAGAGAGAGAGCGAGAGAGAGAATCAGAGAGAGAGAGAGAGAGAGAGAGAGAGAGAGAGAGAGAGAGAGAGAGAGAGAGAGAGAGAGAGATCAGAGAGAGTGAGAGAGAGAGAGAGAGAGAGAGAGAGAGAGAGAGAGAGGGAGAGAGAGAGAGAGAGAGAGAGACAGACAGACAAACGATTAATTGCTATAAGTAGTATTTTGAAGGCTTTGAGGCGCTGTTGACACAAGTGGGTTTAAGTATTCAATTTTTCCGTTTCAAAGAGATGACGACAGTGTAATATACATTGTTTTGTCTGGCTGCAGAGGGTCTTTCCAGTTTTAGCTATGCGCCGCCCATCTCTATCTAAGCTCCACCCACAACTCGTTCGTGTTGGAATCGACCGATCTCTGAACGTCTTGACTATCAATTTCCAGAAAACTGAACAGGTAAGCTGTTAAATAGTTTGAAACTAATTGGTCTGGGTGCTATTCCTGCCTAATCAATAGTAAAACATATCATATTATTCCCATATTAAGCATTTAAGACGGACTAAATCAAGTCATTCATGCCGTTATTGATTATGTCGTCATCCATCAAGTCACGTAGTTGACTATGACGTCATATGATAAAATAGTCAACACCTAACCTGTATAGTTTTCTGGAAATTGATAGTCAGGGAGTTTAGAGATCGATGGATCACAATACGGGAGAATTGACGGCGGAGCTTAGCTTGTTTACTTATTCTGTTAGGGTTTATACTTCGTTGATAAATATCGTAGATAATTATTCAGAAGTATAGTATACGTGGCTTAGGCAGCTTTAACTTTTGCTGTAACATGTGTGATACACCAGCTGCTTTTATGAACACGATTTTAAAACCGTTGTTATTAAGCATAACCAGGTGGCGCACCTGACACCATGGAAACGGTTATGGCAACAGATTCACGGAAATTGAATTAGAAGCTTTGATGGTTTCGCGTAGTTTTGCTGCATCGCAATTGAGGATAATGCTAGATAACCTGCTTAGAAATCTCTAAAAATATATGAACATTATGCTTGATAGCAATATTTTAACTGTCCCACCCTGATGCTCCTGAACTGGACTTGTTCACATCATTCGTGCTATTGCGCCAACTGGTCCTTTATTTTGAACCTAGTGATGCTGTAAGCTGTTTATGCTCGAGACAGCAACACGTTTCAACAACACTCTCGCCAAATTAAATCAATATAGCATTATATCTAAAGCGGTTTATTCCGCGTGATGGTTGCCCATTGATGTGCAAAGTAACACACGTGTGCTATGTAGCGCAGATTGGAATCGGCCCAAGAATCATTGATGTTAGCTCAATAATTCTCCGATAAAATCCCGATCAAATAGATAAAACGAAATTAATATAGGGATACATTTCTAGCTATGACCCGCCCATTTCTATATATTGGACAGACCAATTTAATGATTTGTTTTTCGAGAATTCTCACCCAAAACACACGACCGGTGATGGGAAATAAAAAAAAATAATGCACAATTTCAGCTCAGAATTGTTAAGCTTTTACAGTATTAATCATTTCATCATGTTGATTATCAAGATTGATCAAGAATATCTAAAGCGTTTTCTTAGTCATGGTCCATTTGCAGATCAAGAGAAGACTATTTTTTTATATGTACGACTGGAATAGTAAATTGTCAAAAAGAGTCTTCTCTTGGCCAGCAAATTGGAATTGTCTCATGATCGCGGGCGACCATTAAATGATTAACAAAGATACAGGGAACAAAAAGAGGTACGGACAATTCTGAGGAATTCCCAGTCATACGGATTTGGCTGCGAACAATTAATTTGTAGATGGAAAGAATGTTGAAAAGAATGCCTTAAACTTCCATCATTATTCTTATTTAGATATGGAAAAAATTAAGTTAGGAGAGCTTGTAAAACAAAACAACATCGAGTTGAACGTTTGTAACCTGTATTCCTAGAATCTCAACGTCATATTAATTACATAGGTAAGCTGTTGATTATCTTGAAACTATTTTGACCGGGGTTGTTGCAGCCTATGCCTCTTAGAAATGGGCGGGGCATAGCTAGAAATGCATCTCTCTCATTCTCTCTTGTTACATTTGTGACTTTGGTTCAGTACTCTAGAACGTATATTACTTTAGATTTCTATTAAGCACAGTGATAGCCTACACGACACAAGCAGATCTGTCAGACATTGAAACGTCTCACGTGGCATCCTCTTCTGCCGATTATGTCAAGAGTGGTAAGACTAGAAGCATGTGCTTATTTTGAAAATAATGTTAGCCTTCACTTGAATCGTGTGCATTAGTTCTACTCCCACAATACATATCAACAAGTACACAAAAACAGGGAATGCTGTTGTTCTGACATTGTGCATTATCGGCATCAACCATAACCAAAATGTGTGAGGTTTGGAGTTAAGCTTAGTGTTTCCTTAAGGCACACGCTTAACAGTTCGCGTGGCTTTAACTCGTCCATGTCGAAGCCGGCCAAAACCAGCCTCTGCGGTGGTCTTTAGGAATGTCCATTTGTACGCCAAGAGAAGATTATTATTTTAATTTACCACTGGAATGACTGGTTCGATAATCGAGCCAACCTTGCCTAGAGTTCATTTTCAATAATAGTCGTCTCTTAGACAGCACATGGATATTCAATAAACACATATTTTAAGTCAAATGTACTCGTTAATGCGTTATAAAATCATGACCACCTGGACTCAGATGTGATTCCCTACTATGATAATTAATTTTCTGCAAGAACCCAATTGTCTTTAGCTACCACGTTTGACATTCCACAAGATTATGACATGGGAGTCGTTTAATTCAGTCATGATCAACAACATAGTGCATTTCAGTTAAAAAATGGATTTTCTAGATTGTACAATTGCTAAGTGTATTATCTTGTTAATACTGGATACATGGAGAGATGTAATAAACAGCTTACATATTACTACTTCATACCGTTGTTAAGAACGACCTAATGTGTAACAATTTTCATGGTGAAGTCAGACAAAACCGGTCTGTACAGTGGTCTATAGGAAACAAGTAGTGGCGGCGGCGGCGGCGGTGGCGACGGCGGCGGTGGTGGTGGTGGTGGTGGTTGTGGTGGTGGTGGTGGTGGTGGCAATGATGGCTGCGATGAAGCTGGTTGGGTCGCTGGTGGTGGTGGCTGTGGTAGTGGTAGCCGTAGTGGTAGTGGTAGTGGTAGTGGCAGTGGCAGTGGCAGTGGCAGTGGTAGTGGATGTGGTAGTGTTAGTGATAGCACTAGTGGTAGTGGTGTTGTTTTTGGTATTGATATTGGTAGGGGTAGGGGTAATGGTAGTGGTAGTTATTATGGACGTAGTAGTCATAGTGACATTGCTAGTAATAATGTCGGTGTAATGGTAGCTGTAGGGGTAGTGGCAACAACAGTTGTAGTGATTGGGGTAGTGACAGTTGTAGTGATTTTGGTAGTGGTAGTGTTAGTGGTAGTGTCAGTATTATCGGTAGAGGCAGATGTGGTGGCAGTAAAATTGGTAGTGGTAGTTGCAGTGGTAGCGATAGTAGTAGTAGTAGTAGTAGTAGTAGTAGTAGTAGTAGTAGTAGTAGTAGTAGTAGTGGTAGTAGTAGTAGTAGTAGTAGTAGTAGTAGTAGTAGTAGTAGTAGTAGTAGTAGTAGTAGTAGTAGTAGTAGTAGTAGTAGTAGTAGTAGTAGTAGTAGTAGTAGTAGTAGTAGTAGTAGTAGTAGCAGTAATAGTCGAAGTGAACGCACGCGTTTATTTAGCTCTGCAATTGCTGCCCGAATTTGTTAGTTTCTAGCACGATTTGTTAGATAAATTTTATCCATATATTTCGTATTAGTATTTCCTTTCAAACTTTATGTTTAATTTGTAAATTCTTGTCTTGGTTGGAGCGCATTTTGTGTCTCCATTTTCTAAAGGCATTCCTCTTAGCTGGCGGTTTCCGCCATTTAATAGGGCTCCTCTTACTGTGGTCAATGCAATACATTTCTCCCCGCGCCAGTCTGCTATTTCTATAGTTCGTAGGCTAGCGCATTATATTTGGGAAGATGGCTTGAGTGAATGGATTTAATTCCTTTGTTATTTGTAAGCACAAGCCTAGTTCTTTAACTATAAAAATCCTTATACTCAGTTGGCTGTCCACGGTCAACTCGAACAGACTAACAAATATATGACTGTACTATCTATTCATATATTTGGTAGTATACTTTAATCGGCTAGGTGTTAGTGAACCACTTAAGAGGTGGTTCAAACTAACACATATACGACTGTACTCTCTATTCGTATATGTGTTGGTAGACGTCAGGGTTTCTAAACGGGACACTATTTATTTAGTGTTTAGCTCTTTCCCTGACGTCCTGGTGTTATATAAGTATATATTTATTATATATTGTAGTAGTATGGAGTTCCTACTTTGATAAACCCCCATGGCAACCTATAAGCGTACCCTAAGCCTTAAAATAACAACTAAGGGGTGGGGTGTCACGGCTATCGACGTGTATCATGGGTTAAAAGACGTCGTTGGCGCGGGACCTGCTACTTTACAGGGGCTTATCAATGTTACTAAAACTGTATGGAATGTAACAGTGTCAAATGAGGGTGTCAAGGAAAAGCTTCTGGAAGATGTTCTTATTGTAAAAGGTGAAGTTTGTAACGTAGAGGAAAGCGATTCAGATAGGTTGCTAGTGAAGATGAAAGTTCCACTAGAAATTCCAGATGACAGAATCATGAGTGAACTCAAGAAGTATGGCAAAGTGCAAAAGATTGAACGGGAAACGTATCCGTTTGACAGAACGCTAGAAAACGGTGTAAGACGTATTTGGTTTGATAAAGTGCATAGCCCTTTACGAAACATATTGACGCTTTATGGCAGCTTTGTCCTGCCCTTATGGTATAGAGGGCAAATTAAAGAATGCCAGATGTGCCTAAGTACTGACCATTTGGCAACAGATTGTCCCAATCGAAACAAATGTTTGCTCTGTGGTTCAGTTGACCATTTTAAATGGCGCTGTCCAAAAAATCAAAACAAGCCCTCAGTATCAGGAGATAATCGCCGGTTAAAGGATGCAACTGAGTCAAATGCTTCTGAAGCAACCGCTACGGAAGCTGTTGTTTTCATGCCACTGTAAATGACACAAAAAAATCATCAAATCCTGTTAAAGTAACTACAGTTGATGAGATTCATGTATTAGAGGAGGGTATAACCTTAAGTCAAGAACATACTCAAAATGCAGTGGAGCGAAACGTTGCTGTAAAAGACACGCAGGAAAATGATGATCTTACAGAAGAGCCAGTTTACAATTCCTTAGAAGATGAATTAAAATTAGGACAGGATAAGTTTAGGACTCAGAAGACAGAAAGATCAGTGGATTTTCCGCTAAGCCCACTTGATTTAAGTCAGCTTGAAGATATGGTAAATGATGCTCCTGCCAAATGTTACTTAAGTAGCAATAAGCGTCATAAAGAAGACAATAGCTCAGAATCTGAGATTGAAGTAAATGATATGGATGATGATACAATGTCAGTTGCAGAATCAGATGTGTCCATTCAAAGACAGAGTTCACAGATGAAAGATGAAATGGTAATGTACCGATCAGAAGGGGGTGAAGTGTTAGTGCCATATGTAACGGCGAGAGGCGTGAAATATCGTCTACCGCGCCATGATTCTGATATTTCCAAATATGAATATTTGTCTGTGGTAGAACTATGAAATATTGAATTCGCAGGAAAATTAGGTACATGGTCTAAGAAACGAGCTAAAAATCCCAAATCTAGTTAATCTAATGATGGCGGTTGTAAACATCATTTTACAAATTACGATTATCTGCACCATCAATCGCAGAGGATTAAATACCGAATTCAAGCAGCGCCACTTGCTTGAAGAATTAGCAAATGAGAGAGTTGATATTGCTTTTCTACAACAGACCAAAATTCAAAAAGCTGAAGTGTATGAATCTCTCAAAGATATTTCGAAAGGGAAGATTTTTTTTTCTTTATCACAAGTTAATAGTGCGGGAGTGGCCATTCTTATCCTGCCCCGACGTCCCAACTATGTTGACGTTATATCGTCGTCATCAGATCCAAATGGACGATGGATTTGTGTATCAATTGATGTACTAAATACAAGTTTAAATTTGATGTGCCTTTATGCACCTACCTCTCATCAATTGCCCCGTTAATTTCTAAATGATGTTTCCACATTAATTCAAGACAGAACGCCTGAAAACCTAATTATGGGCGGTGACTTTAATTGCATATTAGACGAGGCTAAAGACAGAAACTCTAGGTCTAATTTTAATGACACATCGCATAATATTTTGAAACACATTTGTGAAAATAAAACCTTGTTAGACACCTATCGGATTGAAAATCCAGAAGGCCAGGAATGTACTTGGTTTTCAACCGATGGAAGGTTAGCTTCAAGGTTAGACAGGATCTATGTAGAACGTTCATTGAAAGGTTACATGTGTAAAACTAACATAAAACCAGTAACTTTCTCTGATCACAATATGTTTTCCATCACATTAGACAATGCTGACTGGGTCAAACGAGGAGATGGATTTTGGAGACTTAATGTAGCATTGCTACGAGATAGTTGCTACCGCAAATGTGTGGAAAGTTGTTGGAGGCATTGGGATGAAAGAAGAGGTTCGTATGAATGTATAACAGACAGGTGGGAAGATGCTAAATCAGACCTGAAATATATTTCAAGGCAGTATTCCATTACGAAAGCACGTGAAATACGAAAGCGTAAAAAGGCGCTTCAGAGGTCGTTGTGTAAAATTAATAAGAAAATTAATGATGGGGAATAAAATTATTACGAACTATTAGTTAAATTAAAAGGTAGACTAATGGAAATAGAGCAATATCAGTTTGATGGCGCCAAAATAAGGTCAAGAGCACAAATGCACACCGAGGGCGAAAGGCCTACACGTTACTTTTGTAACTTGGAAAAGCAAGAGGTATAGAGAAATTAATGCGCTCACTGAAGACTAATGATGGAGTATCAGTGTGCTCAAATGCAGAAATGATTGAAACAGTATCAAATGTTACACATCATGGTATAAATCTGAGGGAAGCGAGGAAACTACAACTAGAGATGTTTTAGCTAATATAACGAAAAGACTTCCAGATTCATGTCGCGAAAGCTGTGACCAATCAATAACAATTGATGATTTGACAAAATCCCTCAAAGCTATGAAGTTTGAAAGGTCTCCTGGATGTAACGGACTTCCAGTTGAATTTTATCAAACATTCTGGCACATATTTGGGCCAGTATTAGAAGAAATAGCAACCAGCAGTTTTAAGCAACGGCATCTCCCTACATCGATGGCCCAAGCATATGTTTGGCTTATATACAAGAGGGGTGACAGAAATAAAATACAGAATTATAGACCAATCTCTCTCCTCTGTGTAGATTATAAGATTATTACTCAGGCACTAATATTAAAACTTGGCGCAGTCCTAGGCGAAGTCATTCATGATGATCAAACCTGCTCTGTGCCAGGAAGATCAATATTAAACAACACTTTGCTTATACGGGACCTTATTCAATTAGTTGAAAAGGATTGTATCCCAGCAGCAATAATAGCACTTGATAACGAGAAGGCGTTTGACAGACTAGAATGGGATTTCTTGTTTAAGTCTTTAGACCATATTGGCTTTAGTTTAAGATTTATTAAATGGGTCAAATTTTATATACTGATATAACAAGTTGCTTTTTAGTTAACAATCAGCTATCCAAACCTGTAGTGTTGGAACGAGGTGTCAGACAGGGTTGCTCACTGTCCCCGCTTCTATTCGTCATAGCTATGCAATCGTTGGGGGCCACATTAAGGCAACGCAATGACTTTCAAGGAATATGTATACGTGGCGTATTTACTTTAGTAGAGAACAAAATGTATTACCAAACTGGGAAGAAAGGATATCCAAGCTAAAGTGTGCATTTCTAAATTTGAAACGACGTCGCCTAACTGTCTTTGGCAGGACATTTGTCCTTAATAATTTAATTTTATCTGGACTGTGGTATACCGCTTCTGTAGTTCATATGCCCAAATCAGTAGATTCAAAGATCAACACGTTACTTTTGTCCTTCTTATGGGAGGACAACGCCCATTTAGTATCACAGTCAATCCTCACCAATGAAAAGCATGCCGGAGGCCTGGATTTGGTTAATGTTTCAGCAAAGTGTGCTTCTTTAAAATTGAACTTCTTGAATAAGTTACTTACTTCAAACTCATCTTGGTCAAGTGTTTCAAGGGCACTTCTCCAAAGGTACGTTGACCCATTTCCAGTATAATGTTTATTTATGTGCAATAAATTGCCACCTAGTCATCAAAAGATTCCAAATGTATATAAAGAACAGCTCGAAGCCTTACAATATTTACACGATCAATGCCACAACCCAATTGTTGGGAAGATGCCTTAGAGCAACGTCTTTGTGGCAACGAGTTGATTCGTGATAATGATGATGTATTATATTTGACCTCTATGGCCAAAAATGGTATTCAATATTTACGTGACTTGGTAAATCCGAAATCTCGTAAATGGATTGCGATGCAAGATGTAGCAAGACTAACATCAATGAGACATATTGATGCTCAGCGCTTATTTGTTAGAATAAAGAATGCAATACCTGGTGTATGGTTCAAATTGCCGAAAGCACATATACAATACAACATGGCATCGAGAGACTGGTATAGAATTCTAATGCAAAGTCGGAGACAGACTCCTATTGTGGTTAGGCATTGGAACAATTTAGGATGCACGTCAAAGAACTGGAAAAATGCCTGGAAAGCAATACATCTACCTTGTCTACCAGGAAATGCACGGGACCTGGCATGGCGATTACTCCATCGAAGGCTATGGGTCGGTCATCTTACTTATATGTGTGAAATATCAAGTACAGACCGGTGCTTATTATGTAATACTGAGGAGGAAACGATAGACCATCTATTTACGCAGTGTCGCATAACTACAGGCTTTTGGGTATATATCAATATTCTCCTAGCTAAATTTGGAACCAAATATGTGAATTTAGTGGCTGAAACAATTGTGTTCAAAGATTGCTCAACTATCGGACGAATCATTAATAGCAAGGAGAAAGAATTGTTAATAACCCTGTTATCTGTAGGAGTGTGGGCCATCTGGAAGCATCGGTGTTCAGAGGCCAGATATAAAACCGGCAACAACCATCAGAGAGCCATACAAGCTATATTTCGATCATTGTTGATATACTGCATTCATTGTGAATTTTACAGGCTAGTAGAACATGGGAGAGAAAGTAGATTTAAAGACGTATGGTGCAAAACTGGCCTAGTATCAATTGAATACGGATATCTAAAAATATCAGAAGCGGAACTTGTATAAGCTAGCACACTCGCTGCTTGCTGTTTATTGATAAATGCTATTTTAATTTAATTTAATTGCCTTTATTTTAAAATTGTAATGCCTTAGGAGACTCTAATCTTGACGAATATCCTAACCTTGGGATCAGAATATTTAAATATCAAATGAGCATTATGTCAATATTCTGGAGGTGATCCGATTTTCAAGTTAACAGAGTGTGATATCTTACAATTAGCTTCCTGGTGTAAATATTTACTGTAGGTGTATTTGTTCCAGGGTAATTTGAAAAAACTTACAAGGAAGTAAATTTAGAATGTGAACCCAGAGCGCCATCTAAGTAGTCATAGTTTGTATACGTTTGCTTTGTGCATTATATTATATAACGGCTACTACGTCCGTTGGGTATTTAATAATCGGCTAACTGGCGTCAATGAGTGACTTTTTGTTACTTATTGACCAGTCACCTCGCCACTTGTTGGCCCTACTACTATACGGTGTAGCTTACTGCTAATTATTGATGAGTGGCTTTACCACGTGTTGGTTAGCTATGCTCGCCATTTCGGCCTACTACTACACGGTGTGCAAATAGCAATGTCTTTGTTGAATTATGTTATGTTATCAGCTCTTTATTAATTATATTTTCTATGTAGTTATGCCACGGTTGTGGTATATGATAATAGAGTATTTTAGCTTGCACTGTTTTGACATGTTAGGTTTATATTGTTATTCTATTAATAAAGCCTGCTATTTCAACCGATTTTTTATGGGGGTTTGCATGCCTTTTTAAAGGAGTTCCTCCGGGAAGTGTATCCGACTGCGTCAGCGTCAGATTTTCAAAGGAAAAAGAAAAAAAGTAGTAGTAGCAGTAGTAGTAGTAGTACCAGTAGTAGTAGTAGTAGTAGTAGTAGTAGTAGTTGTTGTTGTTGTTGTTGTTGTTGTTGTTGTTGTTGTTGTTGTTGTTGTTGTAGGAGTAGTAGAACTAGTGGTAGTGGCAGCGCCAGTAATGGTGTAGGTGTAGCGGCATTAGTAGTGGTAGTAACAATCAGTGGCAGTGCTAGTCTTTGTTTTATTGTGAGTGTCAATGGTAGTAGTGGTGGTAGTGACACTTCCAGGTGCGGTAGCAGTAGTAGTGGTAGTAGTAGTAGTAGTAGTAGTAGTAGTAGTGGTAGTAGTAGTAGTAGTAGTAGTAGTAGTAGCAGCAGCAGCAGTAGTAGTAGTAGTAGAAGTAGTAGTAGAAGTAGTAGTAGTAGTAGTAGTAGTAGTAGTAGTAGTAGTAGTAGTAGTAGTAGTAGTCGTGGCGGCCGTGGTAGGCGGTAGTGGTAAAGGTACTGGTAGTGATAGCGGTTGTGTAGTGACACTGATGAGGTATTATTTCTGATGACGTACCAACATCTATCATGTACGTCCGAGCGGCATGTGCTATCGCCAAATAGATTCAACTTACCATAAACAAGTGGATTCACGCATGAGTTTGAAACAGCAAATAGCAGCAACCCTCTCTGCACTTTTGGATTGACATTGGCATATGAATCTCTGTGAAATAGATGACACCATGTATAAATGCTCATTCTCAAACCTAGCCGCGGAGGATAGATGTGGACCAATTGAATGGCGTTGTAATTTTCTGCTATATTAATCCTATTTGCATTTAACCTTCGATCAGCTATTAAAGCAATTTTTTTACCGATCACCGTTTTACATCACTCTTTAGTTATATTGGTAAGGCTTTCTACGCTATGGTGAATATTAGAGCTTTCCAGTTTATTCATTCCTCATATGACGTCATACTCAACGGTGTGGAGTGTATGGTGACGTCATAATCAATGCCGTCATGGATGGCATAGATATGTTCGACACGAACGCTTAGTTGATGATGGACTGTGCGTTTGGTGTACGAATTGTATGTCTTTACTATGTAATAAACAGGCTGTTGACTATTTTGTAACTAATTTGCCCAGGCGCTGTTGCTGCCACAGGCTACATGTATAGTTTTGTGGAAATTGATAGTTAAGGAGTTCATGGATCGATCGATCATGACACGGACAAAGCGTGGCTGGTGCTTAGCTAGAGAGACCGGGCATAGTTGGACCTTTCACTGAAACAGATCAGCATGAAGCCGTTGATGCCAAAATGAAACAACATCATGTTTTCCACTTGACAGACTCATTATTATATTTTTATCATTTCGTACACACGGATTAATCCGACTGTTTCCAACAACTCCAGTCGAGCGGTAACATCCTCGTCATAACAAAGTAGTATTGATTTCACCAGATCTCCATGATTGGGAATGGGCTAATTAGATGTGTCATATCTAGGAGTTATCTTAGGAATGGGTTGCTAAATCAAGCTGTCAAATAATATTTGATAAACTACACCTGGTTTAAAGCTAAACCACTTGGTTCCTCTTGAAGTTTGAGTGTTTTGGGTATTGTTTCCCCCATTTCCTTGATCCACTTGGGGACTTCCAAACAAGTTAGCTGGACTAAACTGTATCGAATAGCCTTTTGATTCTAGGTAAGTTTTAACACCTGGGCAACCAACTGTGAGATCCACACGCTGAGCCAGATATTCAGTGTGCATAGTTGGTGTTGTCGAACTGCTACGCCAAATACAATGGACGCATGCATTGAAGGGAAATACAGGTGTCAGTCTCCTTCCCTGGATGGCCGCAATCTGTCTAACATAATGGTTACATATACAAATAAGATATCCCAAATGCACGGCAGCTCCTCGTTGTTTGGTTGGTGCATGACTACTCTGGATATGGATAACAGAGTTCATTGGCTGCTGATATGATGTATCCGAAATTGCATCCTCAATGTTTTCTGTGGAAAGTGGAGGTTTCCATTTTATCCATCAATCGACGACATGACGTTATAATAAACTACATGATGTGGAGGATGGGGACATAATAACAATTACATCCTGACTGACATAGATAATTTCGTCTCGATGTACTCTATACTAAATATGATGTTGGGTATGTTGTAACTAATTTGACCGGGCGCTGTTGCTTCCCGCATGATGGAATCGTATTCCCATGGTGTGAAGTAGTGCACAAAGGGCGAGAAAAGTTCCACACATTGGTGTAATGCATTCGGATACATTGTCATGCGTTTATGATATATCTCTATCTTTTGCCAACAGTGCTTCGTCAAAGAGAACAACCATCATGTTTGATAACGACAACTGGTGTTTTATTTTTTGTGTCTGTGAGAGGACTACATTTACCATGGTCATGTTCGTAGTAGAGCCATTGGCTGCGGGCAAGTCGCATATGGAATAGAGTCACAGCCACGCCAATTAGTACTCTGGTATTACAACCTGTCCATTCACTGGTAGTGTGATTAGAAACACAATATATATACGTGTCAAGAGACACATTAGATTTGTGACACATGGTTCTCTTTCAAGCACATCGTCTCTAAATTCTACCTATGCCATTAGGCAGGGAAATAGCACCCACCATCAATAGCGACTGGTAGATGCATTTCGCTTGTTTTACTGTTTTGTCTTGTTGATCACAGTATTTGGATATGGAGAGAGAGAGAGAGAGAGAGAGAGAGAGAGAGAGTTGGGGGGGGGGGAGAGGGAGAGGGAGAGAGAGAGGAGGGGGGGGGCTGATGGAGGGATGGATGGACGATTAGAGAGGTGCATGTGAGAGATAACGTACTTGTAATACTGAGATCTCATATACGGTATATTTTAAATGTCATGTAAAAGCTTGAGATCATGTTATGCTATAATAATGAATTTAGACTTGGTTAGAACGTATTTTAAACATGTGTACATAGATATCATGACATATACAATGGCTGGTAATCTCTACAGAATGGAGCTAGATAGAGGGTAACATAGATTGTGAGATAGACAGATAGACCGCGATTAGAAGTGTATCGATAGAGTTAGGCAGTTTAGTTAATTTCAAACTTTAACCAAGTCATCAGCCGGTAGGTTTGAATATTAAAACAGATCGTATTATTTGAAGAAGCCTCTTTGCCTAATTGAGTGGTGGCATTATCACTTATTTCTGTCGTACCTTCGTATTCATCCTGCACGCGTAACATAACCATAGCCACAGCTAATACGCGCCGTGTTACCATTCGATATGTGGCGCAAAGGGTCGTTACAGATTTGTGGAGTCCGCGGGGGGGGGGGGTAGTTCTATGACTACAAAAAGTCTCGTACATTAGAATCGCAAAACAAGTGCATGCGCCAGGATGAGTCGCAGATACATGCCACCACAAATACACTCCAGTCGGCCAGGTCTGCAACACCGCAACATAGTACATAATCAGCCATGGCAGGCACCACGGCATCATTGTCAACCGTGGATAAAATGACGTTAACAACACCATCAGCATCATTACTAGCATGCGCAATCATTTACGCTGCAGGTGTGGTAAGGCATCCACACATACATATGCATCATAGCAAGATGTGTGCCTTGCTTCCCATACCATAATTTCGGCCATGTTTCGTTTGTTTGCTAATAGTCACAAAAACGTTTCGTTCGTCTCCGGAAAGCGGAAGCATGAGAAAAAAGCTCAAGCAATATGCAAACTCAGAGACAGGTGGAAAAAGTCGACAATGATAAAATTAATAGTAAATTTAGGCCATGGCTACACGTTGAAAGACAACGCTTAGCGATGGGGCTGCCAGTCAACATTAGCCAGACATCTTCTGATCTAGGAATCAGTGGTAAGGACAGGATACTCGGCTTACAAATATAGTATGCGTCATGGTGAGGACAACAGAAGACGATAGGACGGAGCCTTTATCAGCATTAGACAGAGAAAAGTCTTCAGAATCAGCTTAAGGAATAAAAGAAAAATACATTTGACATTAGTGAGATGTGTTTCGAAAATGAACATTTAATGATTAAGTGTGATGACGTAAATCATTAAATTAATCACACAACGACTGTGACAACTAATACTGTCAGAAACATCGAAAAGCAGACATAAACTCTGATTGCAGAGTGGCAAAAATTGCAAGAAAGTCTGATCTAGTAGAGGATAAGCGGGACTATTTGGATAAAAAAAACCAACATGTTTAAGGAAGATAAGTAAAGATGTAGTTTACAGTGTACTCATTATTATCCCCTCTTGTGTCAACAACACCCACCCACCCCCTAAAAGCGCTCAAGATGCTTCCCTATGTCAATTAGCAATTTAATGGTCTCAGGCATATAACATTTGTGTCAGGCCAAGCGAAGACTACTTTTGAATATTTATCACAAACATTTTAAAAATTGTGTTCGCTGTTGTCCTGCAAATGGACAGTCTTCAAGACCAATACAAAAGCGGAGTGTCAACGGACTGAATACTAGAAGTAATGGCCAAGAAATTGAAACTTTGGTTAACCGGTGTCCATTTGCTGGACAAAGGAAGATTGTTTTTCTGTTATCGAGCCATTCATTTCCGTGGTACATATATATTTTTTAAATGTTCCTCTATTGGCGTGCAAATAGATATTACTTAAGACCACTTAGTTGTCTGACTTGACCTTTCAAGGGTTAAGTTGACACAGGACGGATTAATATATATATATATTATATACCATGGTAGTTTTCACCTATGATATTTTTCTCAGATCGCCGTGTATCTCGAATCGCGCCATGCCATTCATTTCATTGTGTTTGTAATATTATATTGGTGTTATATCTTGGATCTCATGGCATGCCCTTCTGTAAGCATTGTGGCAATAACTTTAAGCCATGCACTTAAAATGCAGTGCATTATATTATATCAGTTAATATAGCCAGCATTATGGTACAGAGCCCATGTAAAAGCAAACATGAGTGTCCTCAGAGCCTAGCCCATGAACACAAATAACCCAATTAACACATCGAATACGCATTGCTATGGGAGAGAGGAGGGAGAGTTGGAGTGAGGCAGGGAGAAGGTGTTGCAAGACCCTTACTGTTCAACCTTTTTGTTGCTATCTTGTTATGTAAATAGTTTCAGTTTCAGTTTCAGTTTATTTACACCCAGATCACAAAGTGATATATGGAGAACAATGCTTTTACAGGCTTTACACGTTATGGCGGCTAGACATTTTATTAATTAACATTATCTTGGGCACAATACATCAATTGCATTATTGGCATTTATATTAGCAGTATCATCACATTCATCCGCGCTGTGATTGACATTAATTTAACATTTTAATATGAGAGGCTGGCCGTAAGCGACCTCTGCAGTGGTATTGAGGCGTGTCCATTTGATGGTCAGGAGATGACGATCGCCAAAAATCCATCGTCACATAAATGACTGGTTGCATGTCCGAGCCAGACATTCCAGAAGTAGATTTCTCAGCAAAACTCCTCGCGTAAACGGACACTCGGTGCGCACAGATTTTGCTTTTCTTGACCACACATTTAGACATTGAAAAGGCTAATGATTATATTTAAGAAGCCACGTCGTCGTCGTTGTCGTCCTCGTCTTGATTTGTGTTCTCTTGGATTTGGGTACTTATGTGTATGCTTGGCATGGAGTCGGTACTATGCATAGGGTTCGTCAACGTTGGAACTGTTTATTAATTATGCCAATCATGTGGCATAGTTTTATTAGCAGATTTTTGTTCTTGGTTGAGAATAGTTCAAAAACATTAGAGAACTTTGGTCTATTACAATAATATTTAGGCAGGATTTCTAGTCGTTTATCTTTAAAAAATATTTTGCAGCCTTTTCGCAGAATATGTATAGAGCATCATGAACTATGCATGTGTTACAAACTGGACGAGATGACGTTCGAGACACTTTCTCGGTGGCGATAATCATGTTTGATTTGTTTTGCTACAGATGACTTCTAGTGCCTCTTTTTGATAAAATACTTCAGCATTGCCAGTGATAAAATAATGTAACGTATTTGCTCCCCCGATATCGCATCCTCTACTTTCAGGATAACGGTATTATCTCAGATTTGAGCTGCTTTGAAAAAAGTATTCCATGGTTTTAATGGACCGATTCGTTTTTTCCTATGCCCCGCCCATCTTTAGCTAAGCTCCACCCACACTTCGGGGTCTTGCGATCGACCAATCACTGACCTTCATGGCTATCAATTTGCAGAAGGAAATACGGGTAGCTGTTGAATATTTTGAAACTAATTAGACTGGGTGCTGTTGCTGCCTATTAAATAATAAAGACATACAATTCGTACAACAACACTTAGTCCATCATCAATTAAGCGCTTGTGACATACTTATATACGCCATTCATGATGTCATTGATTATTACGTCATCATACACGTGACGTAGTTGAGTGTGGCGTCATATGCTGAATGGCTAAACTGGAAAGGTCCATTCCCTTAGGTGTTGCGATTATTTAAGAAATTAAGCTCGCTTTTTGGGAATCCTTCGAGAACGTGTAGGTGCTTTCTCTTCACATCTCAGCGGTTCCCCACTGGCGTTGCCATCTATATGTGTTACTGGGTTTGCGAAATTGCGGCCCTCTGGATCTCCATGCCATCATAAAAATGTCAAGATAGTTACAGTTTATTTAAGTAATTTTCATATTCCTAAGATTAACAAGTCGGGTCTTTGGCAAACTTACTCAACATACATAGTATCTATATAGCTGTATAAGGAATGTATGTTATACATACAGATTCTAAGCAGACCACATTAATAACAACGATCTGAGCAATCGAGTGGTGTTGAGGGGTACAATTTGTGGTGTCTGCCGTGTGCGCTATTAAGGGCCTTCATGAGCTCAACAATTCAGTCATCAAATAAATGGAGTTTCCTGTCAGTACTATGGAGACAAAATCTTGACATAACATACATTTAATAGAACCAGACATGAAATGTCTCGATGTCTCAAGTTGTGAATCAATATATATATATATATATATCACAAATACGTGCACACGAAATAATGGTCCTAATGCAGCACCGCCTAATGCTAGAAGGTAGATCTAATTGGAAAAAGTCTTCAACCGTTCAAGTACCTGCTCAGAATAAATGGCACATTAAACCGATTAAGGTGGAAATGCAATTGACGATGACATATTGAACACGTCCACGCAGCGGCTGGGATCAGCACGTCTTCGGTGGCCACCGCGTCTTGTCCTCAATGAGATTCCTTAGGTTCTTCGCGGTCTTCAGTTTCAATCTTCAGTAGCATAAATGTGAGATATCTAATTATTTCGGTCTCAAAACTGAGAGACTAGCGGGATCCGATATGTCAATCAAGTAGCTGACGTCAGAATCATTTAAGGCCACATAATAAAGCTGACGTCACAATCATATTGACATACTATAACTCCGTCATGAAGTTCGACACGGCCGTTTTCGATGTGTATGTCTTTGGTGGGTGTATACTTTAATACAGTTTCTGTTGACTGTTTTGAAACGTATTTGACTTGGATCTGTTGCTGCCATCCCCAGATCTAATTAGTTTTAAAATATTCAACAACTTACCTGCATGGTTACCTTGAAATTGTGAATCCTTGATTCAAAGTACATAAATCGATACAAACACGCGCAAGAGGTTGGCGGATCCTAGCTAGAAATGGCTAACAACGAATACCTCTATACGGCTTTTGGGAAAGACGACGCATGGCAATGGAGAATCCAGTTTCTCAGTCATCATACGACGTCATATATGGTCGCTTATTAGTCCGCCAGGTTGTACGAAGTCCATTTCTCTACTATTTAATAAATATTATATTGAATATGTTGAAACTAATTTGACTGGGCGCTGTTGCTGCCGTAGTCAGCAACAGCAACCAGTCAATTCAGTTTCAAAATGTTCAACAGATTACCGGTATAATTTTATGGAAATCGAGCTTCCGAGAGTGCTTGGATGGATCCAGACAAACACGGGCGAATCATGGTTGGGGATTGGCTAGAGATGGGCGGGGCATAGCTAAAACTTGCTTCCCCAATCTATAACAACACACCTGCGTGAGATGTCATATTTCATGCACGTCATTTCTTCAAAGCGAAGAAATGCAGCACAACACGGCAACGCCCATGAAGAACATACAGCTGTAACTGTATGCAGATTGGAGACATAGAACATACGTTTATCCAGCACAACTCATATATGGAATACACCATAAAATAACATTCACTCGGAATACACAATTTGAAAAAAGGTCAGATAAAGTCATGGCGTCTTTTCATACAATGGAGGAGCCCACCAGGAGTCCGTATTTCTGGCAACTGTTGGACGAACGATGAAGCTTTGACGGGCATGGTAATACTCGGCAAAGTATATCGTGTCCCTAATTCATTGTTCCCATCCAGACGACTTGCCAGATTTGTCGTCTTTTAAATAATGGTAATATTCTTATATTGTACCGACTTGTTATTAAATCTGCGGTAATAATGGAGTTGAAGTTATAACTAGGGAATTTACGCTTGAAACTATGCAGGGCTCTCTCACAATTCGTTCACAATTCGTGCTGATGATAACGTGGTATGGGCAAGTGTAATGCGACGATACTAACTGTCGCATTACATGCTTATCAGTGACCAATCTAACTCTTCAGAGATAGTGAATCTGTTTCTGTTGACTGGTATCGCCAAATGTGATCACTAAACGGTTAAAGGAAAGGTATGGGTGATCATATCGACAGCAAATTTGAGAAGACGGCCTAGTTGCGACTCACTCCTACTATGACATGTTTTGTTGGTCTGTCTGTTGTTCAGTCCGTCATCCGATGTGTTTGACACATATTTGGCATTGCGGACGTACGTTCATTTAACCCTTTATTGGCTAAATTTCTTCAAAAACATACAAATATTTGGTTGTTAAATGTCCATTTACAGCCTAAGAGAAAACATGTTTGCAATTTTACTGGATCGATTACCGAGCCAGTAATTCCAGTGGAAAGTTTTAAATAATTAGTCTTCTCATGGCCTGCAAATCGAACTTTCTCAAGGCCACTTCAGGTGCCGGTTTGGCCGATTTCCGAATCAAACGGTTATTCTTAGTAACTAAATGATCCTGTCAGAGCCACATAGTTCAACCGACCGAATGAGTTGACGCCACCTCTTCCGAAAAGCACTCACGACACTGTATTGACAATGCGTACTCATTCGTTTCTAAAATCAAAGAGAGACGAGCGGATGATAGAATCACACAATAAGACATAAAAAGACCGCGAGACATAACAAAATGATCTACATCCATTCGATCTCAACCCAGACAAGACATAAAGACAATGGTCCAGCTGTGATGCCAACGAAGGAATGCATAAATAAGAGTAGCCATCAAAATGTATGCCAATATCCGAAATCATTGATTTAATCATGAACGCAACGCTGGTCAATTGGCAGTGATTATGTAAAAACGACCCAATTGAATGCGCCAATGGGGATATTCCCAGTGGATGATGCAACAGCACTCACTTAGCAGCCTGAGCTTCGAGGGCATGTATATTTTCTGATACAAATTGGCATGGACACCAGTAACGCGAAGATCGACTAATACGCAATACGCATGCCTTTTCCCCATTGTAAAACAAGCATCCGTTCCATCATCCATTCGTTAATAGATATATAACCAGGCACGTCTGGACATGTTTGCTCTAATCAGCAATAGCTGACAGCTCAGAAATAGTTTAACATGTTTCCAAAACAAAATAAATCATATTGTTGAATGCGTTGAACAGGATTCACCTTTCCAGAGTATCTATCTATAATCTGACGTAATATGACGTCATAATCAGCTAGGCGGCGTGTCATGATGATGACGTCATAATCAGTATGTGATAAATGATTCTAAATACACCCCTCTTTAACGTTTAATAGTCCGACACGTTGTACGAATTGTATGTCTCTAATATTTAATAAACATGCTGTTGAATATTTTGAAACTAATTTGACTGGACGCTGTTGCTGCCATAGGCAGCGTTCGTACGTTTCAATTCGCATGACCGTGTTGAGGATATGCTACGACATTATACAATGACGAAAATGCATTGTCTACCACGACGCCATCATCAAATGCAGAGCTCTCGTACCATGTGCCCACAGTACAGAACATTTCTGGAATAATAAGGTCAGTCCAAACAATTTCTCATTTTGAAAATTGCTGATTTGCGATCACTCTGCCTAGCGACATGTAGACCATGTAGAGCACCATCGCCTGTGACAGATGGATGCCTATGTCATCTTTATGAGTACCGCCATCTTGAAAATCGAAATATAAACTTTAAATCATTTTCCTTCGTTTTGGACATCTATTGTTCTACAGTAAGCGGCATTTGCTGTACGGGTTAACACTTGTTAAAATATATTCTGGTCGCAATGGCTTGTCCATGCATGCGTAATGAGCTACACAAATCTTTTACGCGATTTCCCGCGACGCGAATTTCCATTAAACTATCGATCTGCGATCGACCATGCCTTCCATCACGCTGGAAAATATTTACCAATGGATGAATACAGTTTTTAACTATACCGCGCCCAACCCCGCCCACGTTTTGCCAGTGTTGCGATCGGTCAAACCATGGCCTCTCTAAATGTCAGAAAACTTATAAGGTTAGCTGTTAAATATTTTGAAATTTATTTGAGAGGGTGTTGTTGCTGTGTATGCTGGTAACAGAGTCCAGTTAAATTGGTTTCAATATATTTAACAGAATCGTTATTAAGCAATATATGCATAGACTTCGTACACATTACGGCCGGTTAAAAGTTCATGACGGACGCAGTTTCTGACGTAATTCAGTATGACACCATATACTTAAGTGATAGATTGGATTCATCCATTGTTCAGAAGCTCTGATCTTGTCACGTCGCGTGTTCTTCCAATGTAACTACTCATATGAGATCAACAAAAGACCGACATATGAGAAGTCACTTAGTAATTTATAAACACAATTCTGGTCAAATACGTTCAATATAATCTATGACACAACGACGACTACGACGACAATAACGGTACCAGGGACAATGGACCTTTCCAGTTTTAGTTATGCTCCTCCCATCTGTAGCTAAGCTCCACCTATACGGCTACACATCGCTCATATTGGAATCGATAGATCCCAAAGCTCCCTGATAATCAACTATACAAGTAAACAGTTGTATATTTTGAAACGAATTTAGTTGGGTGCTGTTGCTTCCAATGGCAGCAAACTATAAACAATACAATTCGTACACCATGTCGGACTATTAAGCGTTTACGATGGAAAAAAGCCAGCCATTCATGCTGAAATTGATTTATGGCGCCGCGTTACACGTCACGTAGTTGATTATGGCGGCATATGAATGATTGATAAACTGGAAAGGTCCATAACACCACATGTTGCGACTTACCTATCAAAGCACCACCAAGCAATCATCAAAAAGTAAGGCGTCCAACAAACAACGAATACCAAAACTGAAAAACAAATAATTAAAGAACAGTATAAGACATACTTATTTTCCTGTCTTATGGTTTGGAATGATCGCCTTTGGAAGAAATTACTAAATTTTGCGCATGTGCTATATGATGATAGAGATTAGTCAAATACAGATGTACATTAGGGGATTCGCAAACAACCTTAATTAACATAAATCCAAAATGTCCGCTGTCGTCATAGGTGATATCTCGGCTATTATTAAAAGGATTCTAATGAGCTTGGTATGTAATATTATCGTCTCGGATCGGCCTGATGGATTGTAGAGGTTGTGTTCATCTTCCAAGATAAAGGTCACGAGATAAGGGCTATACTTAACAATTTTTCTGATGTAGGTCCACTGTATGCTAGAATAACCAATCTTTGCTGAATATGAACGCGTCCATTTCCCTTGAGATAGCAAACTTCCAGACAGACACGGCCGTGATGCTTTAGCGCTACATGATCCGTATAATGTCAATACAGTTCAAACTGATCATGCCAAAATCATGACTGTTGAATGTGTCAAAAATCGCAATTCAGTAGTACACACTTTGACATTAACCACACGATTATTCGATACTTTGCAAACCGAAATTTTGAAAAGCGATACCAAGTCTATAGTTTTTCAAAATAGGAAGGCCAATATTGAGCTGAATTTGGGAGAAGTCACCCCACACAACATCTTGCCTGAAGCATGAACCCACTCATATACAGGTGAGTCCACGGATGAACCAAATAAAGGCCTCATATACGATCCACGTAAGACAATGACCTCAGTAACAATTATTGCGCCAAGAGAAACTACCCCACACCATTCTAGCTAAGCATGTCGATCTCTCGACGTGTTTTGCTAAGGCCGGCTTGCTTGGTGACAGATACTCGAGCACACTAGATTACTGAGCGAATCTTTGATGTCGTGTTCGATTTACTTCTGTCAGAGGGCAGGGAACAGAATATCGTGAGGTGGCTAAATTATTAGTGATATGATAGTCTCTGAAGACTCCCATCCCCACCCCAACACCCTCCTCCCCCCCCCCCCCCCCCACCCTGCACTCGCCAGCCCCCCCCCCCCTACCCACCCCTCCCACCCCACACACACACAAACGCTCCACGCCAATCTCGAGAAAGCGGGATAATGATTAGGACAATGTTGTCAGTGCCGTTTACCAGGATATGTGTGCGCGTGTAGCGTTGCGAGACTGCATTTACTGTATTCTGGAGGACGTGCTCATCCCAAGTTGTAATAACTATCAGACAAGATCTCGCCTTTGCAATGCTCTAGTCAATAAATTACCCAAATAATATTTTTGTTAGCCAAATATTAAAAATTGTATCCACATCTTTACTTCACTGCCAAATATGAACCTCTGTGCAGTCTGTCATCATCGGTTAATCCTATCAATTCTGCAGTCCAGAGACAATATTTGTTTACTCTATTATAAAGTTGTTGGCTATTTTGAAACTAATTTGACCGGAAGATGTTGCTTCCAAAGGCAGCACCAGCTTTCTTCATGTTAGTTTCTAAATATTCAGCAACTTAAACAGGATTGAATTGAATTACAATTTGCTGGAATTAGTCAGGATATCTGCTAATCAAGGAAATTAAAATAAAATTAATCATTCGCCAATGGTTTAGCCAATTTATTAGCCAGATTTCAGTTTTACTAACATTTGGCTAATTGGCTAATATGTAGCTCAGCCCCTTCCTGTCATCAATGGGAGGTGCATTTGTTATGTATACTGGAACATCTCCAACTCCCCATTATTGTGTACTCGTTGTCGGATTCTTGCTCGCATTATCTCTCAAAGACGGAATCACATTCTTCTCGTAATAGTCCCGAAATGTTTTATGTTTCCCTCCCATCTTTAGTAAATGCACCATATCGTCATCATCGATCTGTTTCACGTCAACTTCATTCAATCATGTGTGGCAGGTTCAGAGTTTGGGCACTTCATAGATTGCCGTATGTTCTTAGTATTCATGACTTCAAACAGGCAACCAGTATTGCCTTCATTGATTCTCAGCATGATATGGTGCTGCCACAGTATGTCCAAATCTCCTTTGGTTCTACCTACGCACTTGCTTTGGTATATTGTGTCGATTTCTGGAAATTGGATTGTGCTCATCTTGATTGGTTGATGAAAGGCGACTTCCCGAGCCTCTAAGTGCCCCTTCACAAGTGATGCATGCTGTTTCTCTCCTGAAATGGTTGTGCTATATCAGGCTAGTACCTATTAAAGATATTCTGAACTAAATCCACTAATTACTTCCAAAGGTGAACACGATGCCCGGATTCTGGCTCTAAGACAGCAGACCATAAATAGCCCACTACCAAGGGCAATATCGTGTCTAGACATCTATCGCGCCATTGTCAAACAGTTCGCGTGCTAGCTGGCTAACAATTTGCTCACAGTGTCTCACGTGGAATCAAGCGGCTGGAGACTTCGAACAACAGCCATGCAGAATCCATATATGAATCACAACTCAGTCTATTATTCTATCTAGATTGTGTACAATAGTAACACACATTAAATGATAATAAACTCCATCTCATGATATCAATACTGATGATCTAATAGGTCATTCGTAACCGATACGTGGAATTTGAAGCGTTTTATCCTTCTGTTAAAGAAAGATAATCAGGCTCCAGTAACTTAATATTGGTGCATTTCTACAGACTATGATGGCGTATTTGCCTTGGTATACGCTCTCAGTCATCGAGCCCAACATCATCCACCAAATGTGTTGAACACTGTATGCCAATTTCTTTGCTATTGACATAATACAAGATAGAATATTGACATCGGTGTGGTACCGGTTAACATAGAAAACGGTATGACTACACACTAGGATTCCACAATTTTGAGTCTGATAAGAAAATCCGAAAAATCCGAAAAACGGAACTGCAGCGATCAACCGTTTCATATATACGTTTGAAATCAGTATTATTATTGGTGCGGTTTATCTGTCTTCAACATGTATAAGTTCTGCGTTATGTAGAGAGATTCGTGGAAAATGGAGGAATACGTTTTAGGTATGCCCCGCCCTGCTCTAGCCAAGCTCCACCCACGCGTTGCCAGTTTTGGGATCGATCATCCCTGCACGGCCACAACCTCAATTTGCAGAAGCCATGCAGGTAAGAGCTGCTGTTGAATATGTTGAAGCTAAATTGAGTGAGAGTTGTTGTTGCATAAGTAAATTATTCTACATAATATTTATTAAACTATGAATTCACCATACAACGTAACAAGTTCGTACATTTTCGTGACGGACTTTCCAATCTTTCTGACGTAGTTATACGTCACAATGATTGTGACGTCATCTCACTACATGTAGTTGCCGCTCACAATGCTAGAGATCATCTGGTAGATGTTAACAATAAATTTCCAGGACTACGATGTCGGTTGTTTATTAAATTATATTGCATATGGGGTTAATATGAATATAAATTATTTGTGTTATTTCCTTTAAAGGTTGAATGTGGCACGTAAAAATCAACGTGCCCCTCAGAATGAGCGTCGACAATTTGGCTAATACTATTGAGAAAACTTAACAAATCAACACCAAATTGGGCATGACTCAATATTTTGAAACTCTCTTCAAGTTAGAATAAAAGTTATAGTGGTTCTATAACTATTTCCCTTGATACACACATCATGCAGGTGGACTGCCCCTTAGAATGGGTTTTTAAAAAATAATATATCATGAAAATATATATAATCTTTGCAAACAGCACATCTGTTGTCTCATTCCATAGGCCATTGGCAGCCAATTTATGCAAATGTTTGTTTCAAAAAGCGAGTAAAAAAAGCAAAATCAGCCAACGCACGATAAAATGATTAATTCTTCTTTCACAGGTAAGTCTTAACAGCTGTCTTTGTATTCTATTCAGGTAAATTCAAAATGAAGTCAACCTTTTTGCATGCTAATTATACCAAGGATACGTTGTCATCGCTCACGTGCCAGTTCCTGAATGCTTTAGCAATATATAAATGGAAAAGTACAGCAGATAGTTAACGCAGTACACTAATGCACTGATACCACCCCAAACCATCCCACCTCACCCCACCTCACCCCACCTCAACCCACCAATTCTGAATAATAGACTTAAAGACCACGCAGAGAAAAACGAAATTATAATGGAATCTCAAGTTGGCTTTCGAAAGAAACGGTCACCATGAGATAATAGTTTTTCCTCATACATTTGTAAGAACTTATGCTTGCGCAGAAAAACATCTTTATTGTTGCTTTGTTGATTTTCGTCAAGCATTTGATACAGTGTGGCGAAATGGACTGGGGATTACATTTTTTAAATTGACTTATCAGGTATGTTTAAAAGCTATTTTTATTATATACACATCGATAAAATCATTTATTAGCCATACTAGAAAGAAATCTAACTATTTTTTATGCAAAACAGGTGTACAACAAGGAGAGGTCCTATAACCAAGTCTCTTTGCCATTTTTTCTAAATGAAGACTATTTACAAGAACACGGGATGAATTGACGTGCCTTATGAAAACCTGAATCTGTTCCTATACTTGGCTATTCTACTATATGCGGAGATACAGGGAGCATGGCAGCTACGGCAAACAACCTACATAACGCCTTGAGCATTAACAACTATAATTATTGCTCGAGTAAACTACACAAAAATCTAGGTCATGCGTTTCTTCAACCTAAAACTATATATATATATATATATATATATATATATATATATATATATATATATATATATATATATATATATATATATATATATATATATATTGACAGTATTTCAAATTGGCGGCTATGAACTAGATATCGTCGATGAATATTATTAGGAGTAAATTGTAAATATAATGGAAACTTCTTGGAGTTCAGAAGAACATATTTGAATAAAGGAAACGTGGCGTATTCTCTAATTGGGAAGATCGAGGAAAATGTCATCCCAATAGATTTACAATGCAACTTATTTGATACCATGATCACACTTGCCCTTCTATATGCCGCTGAAATTTGCGATTTTGAAAGGGCACAATAATCGAACCATGTCAATTAAAATGTAACCGAACTATACTGTTAATGAAGAAATCACCACCAAATGCGATGACTTACGGAGAAGTGGGCAATTGGCAATTAAACATCCGGATAAAATAAAATATGATTAGATTTTGGTTTGACCGTGTTACCAGTGTGTTCAGCAAACTGCCCGCTACAATATAGGCCACGACCCTAGACATAACAAGACACTATTGTTTCAAAATTAAATGGAGTGACTGTTGCAAAAATATTTTAAACTCGGCAGGAATTAACGATACCGTGTATGAAGAACACATTGACAATAACAAGCAGTAAACTACGTTAATGATACCGTACATCAGCAATATGTTACTAAAAGGAAATCCGAATTGAACACCTCAAGGAGCCTAACCGACTAACATTTTACACAATCAGTAAAGATTTTTTACTAGAAACTCGTTTAAAACATTTATCAAACCAGGAAGCAATACGTATGTGCCATTTCAAATCACTAAATCACAGACTACATATAGAGTGAAAATGCTAAATAGATACAGAGAGGATGCATATATTTTGTGACAGGTGCAATGCTATAGCTGATGAATTACATGTTTCAATTTATTATGGTAAAAACGCAAATAGGGGCAAATGTACGTACCTCAATATTACATATTTAATACAAGCGATGAGAAAATTAAAGGACTTGATTATTATGCAAATTGTTACAACTTTCAAAGATGAAAAAATATGACAAACAAGTACACTCTAATGAATATTATTGCCATCTAATAAATACTTATATGGCGCACTTATTGATTATCACCTTGATGCATCTAAAGTTCACTCGACATGATAGTCAATGAACGGGGCCAATGGCTCCAGTAACTTTTGCAACTCGAGTGCGAGCTAATAATAATGGCCATATCGACCCAAAAGGTCAAAACACGTGTTGAAATCGTTGAAGATATGTTGTTAGTTACTTATGGCAGTACTACTTTTCTGTTGGATCTGATGCAAAATATTAAACAGTGTTCCTGCACAGTTACGTCGAGACTCTGGGAACTCGCGGTACGAAGTGTTGATATGAACCTATGCACAGTATTATGTACGCCCTACGCATGTATACAGTTATAGCGCATTGGATAGTTGGATAATTGCAAATACGGTAAACTGTCTAAACAAATTGCCTGCTTATCTACCATCCGCACGCAACAGGCCTATGACAATTATGCAAATAATACTTATATCTCTAAAGAATTGGAATATTACAAACATGTACTCCCCAATAAACATGCCAAATGATAACTTACAAAGCATGGAATTAAAGAAAATGACGATCTATTTCGTGGCGACGAACCATGGAGGAAAAGTAAAATCCTGGGCTCACTGCTTTGCAGTACTGCTGACATTGCTGCACACTGCGCCTTGGGGAACACAGCGTTCCAGCCCTTTTGGAAGCTATGGATTCGTAGATCAAAGACGCCCTTGATAAAAAGACTAGGTGTATACAATGCAATCTGCGTATCCTTGATGATGTATAACTGTAACAGCTAGGCATCATCAAAGACAGCTATAGACGCTCTCAATGCCTCCTGCCGTAAACACCTAAGCACCGTCACTGGACACCGATGGCCAGGCAACATAATGCCCAATGATACACAATACAAGATGTGTAATACGTCGCCGCTGTGTGTTAAGGTCGTTCAGCAAATATGGTCCATTTTTGGCCATGTGCTAAGGACGCCAGAAGAGACACCAGCACAGAAAGCTTTGGCATTCGCCCTACTCGGAGCCAGCAAATACAAAGGCAGGAGAAGAAGTTATGACATACATCTGCTAAGCGTGCTACGAGGTGACCTCAAGAAAGCAGGACTCGGTACACTCCAGTCAAGAATGGACCTGAGGAAGTTAAGGATTTCGGCTGAGAACAAGCCATAATGGGCAAAAGCGAAGAAGTACTGATTGCAGCTGTAGTATGTTTCTACTACTACACCCGCGAATACAGTAATCATATCTATGTCAGCCATCCAATATGCCTTATACCATTTTTGAACAATCTGAGGCCGCCCGTCAGGGCAAATTACATACACAAGCGAGTGACTGCAGTTCTACTACATTTGTGTGAAGCTCACCGAGGCATCAATCGGCAAATTACAAACTGAAATTTATGAAGATCTTAAAACCGCGGACCATCTGTCATCGGCTGCGACACTGGTCTTGAAAGTTACCACAAGGTCGTGAGACGAACCGTTGGCTTAGGCCACCCAAAAAACCTGGTTCGGCAATCGCAGATCATCGAGAAAAGAACTAGACCGCGAATCATGTCCACGCTGCTAACAAATGGATCGGAGAAGCCAGGTCGCAGACCACGTGTGTGAAAGAATCTTTCCAGTTTTAGTCCTGCTCTGCTCTAGCTAAGCTCCACCCACACGTCGCTCGTGCTGGGATCAATCGAACGCTGCATTATCTGAATATCAATTTCCAGAAAACTATACAGGTTAGCTGTTGAACATTTTGAACTAAAGCCTATGGCAGCAACAGCATCCAGTCGACTTAGTTTCTAAATATTCAGCAGCGTGTTTATTAAATAGCAAACACATACAATTCGTACGTGACGCACTATTAAGCACTAAGACGGACTAAATCGAGTCATCCGTGCTAAAATTGATTATGACGTCATCCTACGTGTCACATAATTGATTATGACGCCATGCGATGGATGGATAAACTGGAAAGGGGCATTCGAATTTCAGGGACCGAGAGAGTGCTTCAACAATCTTCCAGCTGACTCTGCGATCTGTCGTCACTGCGATCTTTTCGTGTACACAACATGTGAACTGTCTTTCATCTGTGCTGCAGCTTCATGAATTGTTTCGAATCGTTGTTTGATAAACTGCGAAACCGTCTTAGATTCTATGTGGTTATTAGCAATTTTCGAGTAAAATATGGATGTTTATTGTCCGATTTCACGTTGTGTTTACAATCACCTTTGGACGAGACGCCGATGTCCAGACCAGAAGATGAATCGGACTCGATGCTGCAATTCAACCCGCATAGATGGCTCAGCTCCGTTCTTAGTACCATATAGCCTTACACACACGCATCCATAGATGCGGCTGCCGTTTCTGGTCAGCAAATATGTGTAGGAAGCGAGGAGGTGCGGCCAAGTTGGGCTCAAGCCTCGACCCCACCCCGTTCTCCCGCAACGGTATTAATGGCATAATACTTGGAAGCGTGTTTGTAATAATATTAATAGATGATAACGGTGCACATACCTGCACTCAATCATACAAATTCATGAATAACAGCTGTGCCACTTATATTCAGCCATCCATCATAGATTCTGTCAGTTATCGCGAGTTATCGAACCGATCCCAAGCATGCATATAACAACTGAATTAACGCGTTGACTGTGCTCGATAAAATAAGAAAATTATTTAAAATTTAGAGAATATTTTGTTGACTATTTTGCATTTGATTAACGTCTCGGAGTGAAAGTAGCCACAAAATAATCACACGCCTACGGTACCCGTGGGATTGTATTGAAGTCTAGATTCTGCCAATTACGGAATCCAGTTTATAGATCAAACATATGAAGATTGAAGTCATAATCAACTACTTCGCATACAGGTCATAATTCACAATCATAATTGACAGAAGTAGTCAGTCGTTAGTTAGTCTGGAATAGTTTGTCAAGTTGCACGAATTGCATGTTTTTACTATTTAATACATACTCTGTTGAGTATTTTGAAACTAATTTAACTGGGCGCTGTCGCTGCCATAGGCAGGGACAGCATCCAGTTAAATGAGTTTCAACATATTAAACAGCTTACCTGTAGTTTTCTGGAAACTGAGATTCAGGTAGTGTAGGGATCGATCGAACCAAGAAGGAACAAGCGTGGGTGGAACTTAGCTAGAGATGGGCGAGGAATAGATAAAACTGGATTCCTCTATTTAGAGGCTACGTGGTTGATTTCTCTCCAGTTACCAGCACTTCCCTTACTCCTGAAATCATATATTAAAGTATACATATCACTTCTCCTGAGGCTATTTTCATCTGATCCAAAATACATAAACAGGCAGAATCAGAAACGGCGGACCGTCGGTTCCGTATATGTTATTCGTAAAAAGTTTTCGGATTTTCTTGATATTTCCAAATGTTCCTATTTTTCAGGATTTTCCGTATTTGGTGTATCACACAAAATATTGTAGACACACAATTTACCGCCACACCCTTTCCTGTGTTAAAACTTTAGTAAAATCAAAAATTATCTGACCAGTATTTTCTGAGATTATATCAAAAATTTTAACCCACGCGGTTGCGGGGTTTATCCAGATGGCGGTTAACGTCCCGAAATGCAGTCTTACCATTAATTATTTTGTTGTTGTAATATTTTAGCCAAATCGAATGTGACTGATTAGATATCTACCGTCCGCACGTACACGCAGATACACGCTCATGCAAACCCCTCAACGACACCCTATTCCTTTTATCTGGAAGTGCAACTATGCCACTTTAGTATTTGTACTTAAGTTGTGCCTTACACAGGATGAGTCCAGTTTATGCACCAATCATATGACGTACTAATCAACTACGTACTGTGTAGGGTGGCGTCATAATCAATGACATCCTGAATGACGTAGATAAGGTCGTCACTAAGGCATACATTATGACGGACTAAGCGTTCTTGTCCGAATTGTATGACTTTACTAGCACCCAGTCAACTTTGTTTCAAGATATCCAACAGCTTACCTGTATAGTTTTCTGGAAATTTAGAATCAGCGAGTACAGGCGTCGATCGATCCAGCACTGTCAAAGCGAGGGTGGAGCTTAGCTAGAGATGCGCGAGGTAGAGCTAAAACTGGATTCCACCGTTAGTGCTAGTAGCAGTTTACATAGAGGATCTGGAGCGAGGTCCCATGTAATATCAATATTATCAACCTCGTAGAAAATTATCACATTAAACTCCTTAATGCTCGTGCAATGTGATAATTTTCGGACCGGTTGATATGAAACGGGACCGAGTTTGAGTTTCTATGTATCAAATAAACCGATATTTGGAAAAAAGTTCAAATAAAATCGATCCCTGACACCCTTTTGAATGCACCATTTTGCTGACGTTCGTTTTCGTCTCTGTGACCCGAGTTCTGACCAAATAATGGCAAACAAAACATTGCTATTTCGGACTTGAAATGGCTTTTAAAGGTGCATATTCACACCAGAAATAAAAAAAAGTATATACAATATGGCTAGGTAAGGTGAACTATACATGGACTCGTGAAGTTGGCCAGTTTCCCAATGAGATTGATAAGGCAGTTGATTCACATATGGGACACCGCTTTCTCAAACATTATATGAACCTGCCTCGTGCACAGGGTACCGATCCGCCGATCTCTGCCAAAGTATAGGCAGATTTAAGGTAGGCCCTACATGCCCGATCAGCTAGGCAAACAATGACATATTCAATAACTATTTTTTATTAGTTCTCTATCGCCATTATTATATGACATTAACATTTCTAATTGGCTACACCTGCCACGCGAAACAGATTAGTGAATGCCTTAAGGAGTTTAAAGGGTGCTAACCTTTCGTTATCAGTGTAGTGTTTTTCATCCTCGATTAGGTTCTGGTTACAAAGCTTAAAGAATCAAAGAGATTGCTCATAGTCTGTGCCTATCCACTTCAATGGACCTTTCCAGTGTATCCACCACTCGTATGTCGTCATAATCAACTTAGTGACGTGTAATATGCCGTCATAAACAATTTCGTAGCGAATGACGTGGATAAGTTTGTCACGAACGCTTAATTAATGACGGACTCGGCGTAGTTGTATGAATTGTATGTCTTTAATATAGGCAACAAGAGCACCCAGTCAAATTAGTTTCAAAATATTCAACGACCTACCTGTAGCTTTCTAGAAATTGAGATTCAGAGAGTGCAGGGATCGCTTGATCCCAACATGGGCGATGCGTAGGTGTAGTCTTGGCTTGGGATGGCCGTTGCATGGCTAAAACTGGATTCCACAATGTGTACGGGGTGTACACTTGTCATGAGTTTTGTAATCTTTGGGTCAGACAAAATGTATTTTGTTCAAGTAGGAGAACGATGACATATGTGATGCGACCGTATCTCACACGTAATACAATTATTGCACAGCAAGTGGCGGATGTACAATATAGCATTAACATTAATACATAATAATATAATAATAAATTTGAAAATCGAGGGGGAGAGAGAAAGAGGGGGTGTGGGAGGGCGAGAGATGGGCAGACTAGACCAGGGAAGAACGGTAAGTGTGGCAGGAACTCCGAGTGTTGCGTACTCACATGCGTGCACAGTTTCAGTGCAGTACAAAGTCTGGACATTTTGTAATGTTTTTGTGTTTTGTGAAATTCTTTGCAAAATGAAGCTAATCTTCGATGGTAAAGTTTTGTTTGAATATTTCATAGCATCTGAGTTACACATTCGCCGTCGCCATCGCTAGGACACATCTGTGGTGTCACGGGGCATGTGGGGTTATCTAACAATGAAAATGCTATTTCTTACGCGTTATTTAACCAATACAAATCTGTTGTTGAATAGTATGTTTGTTCATATCAGGAAATTTTAAACGTGTTTGAAGCCATGTTTATATGATAAATCATTGTATTAGAAAACTAACATCGATCAGAATGTAAGGATTAGATATTATTAGATCTACCCCTAAAGTATCTGCCGTCGTAATCACATATGTCACACACTAGCAAACGTCACAATCAAAATGACGTGTCTAAATTCCTTTTGAAATGTCGATGCACATTTATACGCTACTAATAACAATCGATCAAACAGGAAAATACACCTATAATATGAGACTATGCGTGCTCAGTCATAGCTGAAGATGCTTAGATAATATCAGTCATTATTTACGCTATAAACTTACCTATAACTAGCGTCATCTTGAGCGTACGTATTCGAGCTTTTTCAATGTTACCGACTGCAGATCTGCGTAGTTTCCACCGAACCTGATCAGCGTCTGCTCCTATCTCAGCTAAAATAAACAAACGATAATAATGGACCTTTCCAGTTTATCCATCAATTACCTGAGGTCAGAATCGACTACGTGGCGTGTGGGATGATGTCATACTCAATTACATCATGAATGACGGAGACAAGTGCGTCACGAACGCTTAATTTATGCCGGACATACGCAGCAACAACACCCAGTCAAATTAGTTTCTCAATATTCAACAGCTTACCTGAATAGCTTTCTATGAATTGATAGTTAGGGAGTGTTGGGATCGATCGATCCCAACGCGTGTGGGTGGAGCTAAAACTGGATTCCTCCATTTATATATACAAAGAGAGAGAGAGAGAGAGAGAGAGAGAGAGAGAGAGAGAACGCGTGCGTGGGCGCGCGCGTGCGCGTATATGTGTGTGCGTGATTGCGTGAGTTGGTGTGTGCGTGCGTGTGTGCGCATGTGCGTGCGTGTGTGCGTACGTACGTACGCATGTATAGGCGTGTGTGCGTCCGTGCGTGTGTGCACGCGTGCGTGTGTGTGTACACACCCGTACAATCACACGCATTCGTGAGTACAATACCTCTGCTTTCCCGTGTTTTCTTTGTGATTTTATAAATAATAGCCGTGTATGCGGCCGATATTACACACAGAGGCACTGCGTAGACGGTCAAGGCATTGAACAGATTGTAGGCCAACTCATGACGCTCTGATGGGAAAAAGTTGAAAGTGACGCATTGAGTGTGCCAGACGTAATCCGGGTGACGTTCCACGTGGAATATGACACTCTGAAAAATACAAGATGTGAACGAGGTGAAATTGGGAACAATATTGCCACTAACCCTTCATTCCGCTAAATTTCATCAAGAAATTGTACAAAAAATTGCTTATTGAATGTCCATTATTATTAATATGGCTGGCGTTATCGTGCAGCAACGTAGGCTATGTATGGCAATTAAGACGAGTATGGGAAGGTGGGGTGCGGATGGTGGATGTACGATGTACGAAGTCATTTTAGGAATGCATTATCTCCCTTTATTTCAGAAACTATATAGGTTTCAATTTCGGCTATGGTATGTGTATTCTGTATCACTATTTTGAATTTTGCGCGTGTTGATATAATGGTATACGTTAAACTAGGATTCCATAAGAGCGGATGCAGATGTGGATGCTGATGCGGATGCAGTAAACATCGAATATCATTAACTTCAATATGTGTGATTCTATATGCGCGGAAGCGGACGCGGAATGACATGCGGATGCGGAAGCGATTTTCTCAATTGCTATATGTAGCGATCCAGACGTTCGAAACTCACACCCGCGTGGGCGGATCCATAAAATGAGGTCCAGGATAGTGTTTTCCTGTACTTTAAGCACGCCCATTGTCGCAGGCATGTTTTCCTCTCGGTATACCCAGCGAAATAAAAGAATAAAGGCATAATGTTATGTCTTTTATATGGACGCAAACAATGCGGGTAACCCGCACACCAAAACGCGCACGCCTACTGCGCTTATGCAATCCTAGCTTTAACCAGCGTATTTTTACACACTTGTCTCAAAAGCAACTGCTAAATTAAGATGGTTGCTAAATATAAGATGCATTAAACTATAATATGTTATAATATAAATTATGCATTATAAAATAGCGGGGAATGTGAAAAATGAAGTAAATGCTATCGGGCAAAAATAGGACACGCCATTTTGGGGCAAGACGGGGCAGTGTCCAATTATGCCCAAATAGAAAGTGTCAAATATTACCAATGTATGCACTACTACGACTACTACTACTACTACTACTACTACTACTACTACTACTACTACTACTACTACTACTACTACTACTACTACTACTACCGCCACCGCCACGGCCGCCGCCGCCGTCGGCACCGCCGCCGCCGCCGCCACTATTATTACGCCTGATGTCGTTGCTGCTGCTGCTGCTGCTACTGCTACTACCACTACTACTACTACTACTACTACTACTACTGCTGCTGCTGCTGCTGCTGCTGCTGCTGCTGCTGCTGCTGCTGCTGCTGCTGCTACTACTACTACTACTACTACTACTACTATAGTACTACTACTACTACTACTACTACTACTACTACTACTACTACTACTACTACTACTACTACTACTACTACTACTACTACTACTACTACTACTACTACTAATACTACTACTACTACTACTACTACTACTCCTCCTCCTCCTATAACGAGTGTCAGAAATATATTTCTTCGAACTTGTGCTGAGTTCCTCCTGTATAGCACATAGTCTGGAGTGTGATTATCTATAATGTGATATAGCATACGTTTGAAACGTTAATAAATAGAAGAGTTAGTATTTTTGTGGCCTGTTTCCCCTACCTCCCCCCCCCCAACCCACCCCACCACCCCACCCCATCTTCCCGTATATGGCGTCAAATGAACGTAATAGTGAAACTGCGGTTCAAACCTCGGTAATTCCAAACTATGACGTCAATGGCGGGAATTAATACTCAATAACCGCCCGCAAATGACGTCACGTGTTGCGAGGCTGTGAAAGCAAACAGCCTCGTGTTCCATAAGTAAAACAATCCAAAACGTTTTGCTAATCCGCAAACTTTAATTATATCATATAATATACAAAACGAGAGAAGCCGAGTTTGCACTCGCAGAGCGCTCTGGGGCGTTTTCCATATGGAACGCAAAGCAGATTCGTGCGTTGACAGAGAACAGAATTAGTTGTATCATATAAACAAACCTTCTAGCCCGTTCCATATATACACCTGTGCAAAAGTTAAGCACCACCCTATTTTTACGCACATGCGAGGGTATATTCATGTGCTATGAAGAAAGCAATAGCATAAACATTTATGTACCCATCCATCTTAGTGCAAGAGGTAATAATGCAACTAGAGGAATGCTGATTATGATGGTGGGGAAACACTGTATGTTTTTGCTTGAACTTGAAAACGAGGCCTGAATATGGTTACGTTGACACAACTGACAACTATTGCCCTACAGTTGACACACGTGGCTAGATTGTCATTAATGGTGTCTGAAAACGAAGTTTAACATCTGTGCACGAGTTTGAGACTGTCATTATTAATACCGGGTATATCCACCTTGTGCCTGGATGACGGCCTGGACACGACGTCTCGTGCTGGTCACCAACCGACTGATACGCCATTGTGGTATTCGTTGCCATTCAAGATGGAGTGCGTCTGTTAATTCATGTAGGTTCTGCACAGGAGGATCTCTCCTTCTCACCATGTTTCCCAGAATGTCCCAGATATGCTCAATAGGGTTCATGTCAGGGCTCCTTGCTGGCCATGGTAGGGTTTCGATGGCATTCTGGCGGAGGTATTCATGCACAGCTCTAGCACGATGTGGTCGGGCGTTGTCATCCATGAATATAGGGTGGGTTCCAGGTGCATGATTTACAAAATGAGGGACCACAACTCTATCCAGTGTGGAATCTTGATATCTTTGTCCATTTAGTGTTCCAGGTACAGTCAACAGATCCAGCTTACAATCAAATGAGATGCACCCCCATATCATAACGGAACCTCCACCAAATGGAACTTCTTACATGATGTTACGTTGGTCGTACGCCGTGCGTCTGGACCTCCATTCACGAGTTCGACCATCTGTGGCATGAAGCAGGAACCGACTTTCATCGGACCAGTGTACCCGTCTCCAGGATCTCATGTTCCAGTGTCTTCTTTCATTGCACCACCTCAGACGCTCCTCTTTGTGGTGTGCAGTGAGGAGAGGACGTCTGACAGGTCTCCTAGCTTTCATGCCAGCAGCATACAGTCTCCTTTTGACGGTAGACATTGACACTCTATTGCGCGTTTCCAATTGCTGGCTGAGCACTCTGCTGTTGGTGAATGGAGATCTCCTAACAAGGCGTACTAGGGCTCGATCATCACGGGCAGTAGTCTTCTTCGGTCTTCCAGATCTAGGCCTGTCCTTCACCTCGTTAGTTTGCCCATGTTTTGCAATCAAACGACTGATTACAGTATGGTTAATGTTCAGCTGTCTGCCAATCTTACCTGCATGACATACCAGTGGTATGCATGCCTATGATTTGCCATTTCACACGATCACTTAACCTTCGTCTTGCCATAGCGGTTCACAATCAAGAGCTAATTCTCTCTGTACAAATAAACCACGGTCATGAACACAAAATTCCTAATCTTGTCGCCTAAATCTGTATGTAATGTTCTACACCTCAAACTGGACTTTTACATAACTGAACACGTGTGCTGTTTCCCGCCACGCACGGACATCAAGCGGCGTGAAGTCATGCATGCATGTGCATTTCGTACTTGGAATTATGTCAGCTAACGCGGGGACAAAAAGTATGGCAGCCTAGTTGTGCCATCATGTTTCTACGTTCTATTGTTTTTGCTGGTGCTTAACTTTTGCACAGGTGTATATTTCGATATGAGCAAACGTGCCATATTCAACGGAGTATTTTCATTGACTATTGGGTGCGCAACCCATTTAAATCAACCACTTAAAACATCGATTGATGTGAGCTTGACGCGTAGGGATTACTACGCGGTAATATTTTACTACTATTTGTTTACTACGCTTTGTCATTCATGAAACGTCATCGCAAAATGTTAACGTTTGACAGTTTATCAGTCGGCAGCGAAGTAACGATTGATGGCCGTGGCCCTGAGATAATCTTAGAAGAAAAGTGTAGTTTACGGCTGACATCGCCAGATTTTGTGTTTGTCACTATATTTTGCCGCACATTCAGTATCTGTTATCAAGTAGTGGTGCGTCACAGCAGCGGTATCGATTTCGCGAAAATCAACAATGAGAAATTAGATAAAAGTCACATCAGCCATTATTGGCAAATGTTTCACAATTACAGTTTATATGATAAATACAATCTCAAACTCGGTCACTTTTCATATCACTATTATGAACCTCATTGAAAATTATCAAGTTTGCACTCGCTAAAGCTCTCGCAAATAGATAATTTTCAACTCGGTCCATAATAGTGATATGAAAAAATACCTGGTTCCAGATTATCTATATACGAGTGTTGCAGCAGTAGTAGTAGTAGTAGTAGTAGTAGTAGTAGTAGTAGTAGTAGTAGCAGCAGCAGCAGTAGTAGTAGTAGCAGTAGTAGTAGTAGTAGTAGTAGTAGTAGTAGTAGTAGTAGTAGTAGTAGTAGTAGTAGTAGTAGTAGTAGTAGTAGTAGTAGTGGTTCCTGGTTTTTAACGCACTGGCAACGCGATGACCTCAATATCCGTGCTAACCCCGCCTAAGGAGTGCACCCCTTAGTTTATTTTGTTGATCATCAGTTCCCCGGTCGGGGATCGAAGTAGTAGTAGTAGTAGTCAATATTGTCAACGCACTGGCTCAGAATCTTCAATAATTGAAAAAATTAAAAAATTTAAGATATTTTGGTTTATCTTACTGCCTGAGATTTGTCATTTTGTTTGAGGAAAGCCATATGGCATTAATGTTAACCCTTTACTGGTTAGATTTGTTCAGTAAAATCCAAATATGCGCTTACTTATTTAATGTATATTTGCAGGCACAGCCAAGGTCATTCCCGAGAATATACCACTGGAACGACTGTCTCGGTTCCCGAGCCAGTCATTACAGCGGTAAATTTTCAAAAATACTCCAATCTCCGCCGGCAAATGGACATTGCCCAAGATCACTAAATTGACCGTCTTTGGCTGGCCATCATGCAAGGGTTAATGTTGAATGATTGAGATGGATATTATGGATAGCTATTTGAGTTTTGCTTTTACCAAGATGTCACGTAGATTCGGATTTTTCTTAAACGCAATTACTGGACGCTTGTTAAAGGGTTGTTTCAGATTCTCCTGTAGGTTTTGATACTCATCTTTCAAGATTTTGGAAATTTCAACGTTTTTCCGATTATAGGTCAGAATGAATGGAATTTTGTCACGTTGATCAGATAAGCCTGGGTCCCAGTTTATTCCCCTTGGCCACTGAGTTTCGAGTTCTTTAATCCAAAACGATTCTCGAAGTTTCTTTGTTTATCAGTTTCTTCTGCCGTATCTGAAAGGGGTGGCTGTTCAATCGGCATAATTTCAAAGTCACGAAGGGCTAAATGGTCAGGAAGATTAAAATGTTCGGAAACATGTGTGTCTTCCTCTAGCCTAATATCTGAGAGGTATCGAGTTGCCCGCCATCTTAATGGACATTTGGTTTCGCCGACATACTGTTTTTGGGACAAATTGCATGAAATTAGATAAATAGCATTTTCAGAGTCACAATCTAGATTAGACTGAAGTTGGAACTTGCTTTTGTTCTGAAAGCTCGTGAAAGTATTCTGGTTTGGAGAAATTCATCTAACTTGCACCTTTTCTTTCCGCATTTGCGCCTACACCTATAATAGGACGATTGTGAGAAATTTTGGTAGGCCGACGATTTGAGGCATTATCTGGAATGGTTTCCAAGCCGTCCAATGTTTCAGATTTGATTTTGCGCAAGAATCGTGAGGAGTAACCTCGTGGTTTGAGGGCTTTGAATAGGGTAGAGCACGCTTCTTCAAAGTTTTTCCTATCACTCGAATTCCTGTGAAAACGGATTATTTGTGATTTTACTATTCCTTTAAAAGTATGCGGTGGATGGAAAGATTTTTTGGGCAATAGCTGATGCGAATCGGTTGGTTTGAAATACACTTTGTAGTCTAAGTAGCCAGTTGTTTCATACTTTAGACCTTTATATACAGTTATATCCAGGAAATCTACGGACATCTCGTCAATGGTTGCTTTTAATTTAATATTCGGATCGTGATTGTTCAGAATTTCGAAAAATTCATCAAACTCTGCCTTTGTGTGTTGCCAAATCATGAACATGTCATCAAGGTACCTGCGATAAATGAGGGGCTGTTTTGAACACTTTTCTAACGCTTCCTCCTCCCACTCTGCTACGTAAATATTGGCAAAACATGGGCTAAAGCGCTTGCCCATCGCGCAGCCGCAAA